>JASJUZ010000014.1:0-202953 GCA_037159825.1 Tupiocoris notatus | reverse complement strand
AATGTATCAACTGCTCAACAGATCGGAGGAGCGGCAGCAAACGTCGGCTGCGGCAATTCTTCCACGGCTCCGGCAGCCGCTGCCGCAACGCCAGGGTCGGCAACGGCGACGCGTCAACGTCAGACAAGAGACCAAGTTACGTCGACTGCGGGTGGCAAGGTGAACAACGGCGCCCCCTCCACTGCGGCTGGATCTCAGACCGAAGAGGTCTACGTCACACACGTCCGATTCCTTCTCTTTCCTCTCTTTCTCTCACTGCCAGTCTCACTTCTCTCCAACTCTCCATAATTTTTTTCCACATATTCTTCAAAAACAAGAAAAAAATAAAATAAATAAATAAAAAAAAAGAAAAATAAAATCACCAAAACGCGATAATTATTGCGTCAATTAGTTGCTAGCAACTCTCGGCCATATTTCCATTTTTCCTTTCTCTGAACCGAAGATAATTGCTGAAAATTAATTACCGGCAATTACTGCCCTGGAGTGCTTCACTTTTTCGAGATAAAATTCGTCCGTTTTTGCGTTTACACGCAAGCTCAATATTGGTTGCTCTTCAGGCCTCGTTTCGTACGTTGTCCCGCTATGAAGAATATCGAAAATCGATCCAGTTCTAACCTCTACCGTCCATCGCCAACTACTCCAATAAAATGTTCGCTAACATTGAATTGACCAAATCCTTCGAAAAAATAAAATAAAATGTATTTTTTTATTTAATAAGAAATTAAAAAACAAAATGCAAATGATGCTATATAATAAAGTATTTTACCGGCAATTTGTAGGTTTTATGGGATTATCGGATATTTCCGTCATTTGAGTCGAAACCTTGAGAATCGGCACTGTCATCAGTACGCTACAGAATCATTTCAATATTTGAATCGGTAGGAAATTTTATTTATAACCTGTCCGAATTGCTCGGATCACTTCTCATCTCAGGAGTGTTTCGAGTCAAACGTCAAAAAAACGAACACTCATTTCATTGAAACGCGAATATTTTTATTTACATTATATTAATTTTATCGGTAACAAAAAATTCAGATTTTATATTTCTTGTTTCTTCTTGTTATTACTAACTAATATAAGCCATTAGAGTCAATAATTTTCGAACGGTTGTCGTCTTGAAACGTTCGTTGTCTACTTGCTAGTTTTTCAGCAGAACAATAATGTTGTACAACCGTTGCGGCCTTTGAATGAGAATTTTCGATTTTACTATGGCCCTTTGGGACATCTTCAAAACGATAAATCCATTCTACCAGCCAATATTAGTGTGTTGGAAGAGGTGCCCAGTTTTTCTCCACCTCAACTCAAAACGCTAGAAGGAATTTAACGACCATGTGCAAGCTATAACTGCATCAGGAGTTGATGCAGTTGATTGACTGAGAAGATCACTCCAGCCCGAAAAATGCTCGTCGAAAAATATAATAAAAATAAAAATAAAAATTATAAATAAAAATAATAAAAATTACGGGGTGGTGTACATCCCTCGATCCTTAAACTGGAATAAAATTCAGGCAACCCTAATATGCGGTGGAAAGACCAAGGAAATCCCTTCACGAATTGCATTTATCGCGTGACAATTGTTCCATTTCGTTTCAAAATTGCTTCGTTATATTTTTAACCCTTCTTAAAATTGCATCCTTCTTCATTCCAGTCTATTTATAAATCTAATCTGTTCATGTTAAAATTAATTTCAATTAACTAGAAATGGCTTGAAAAGCCTTCTTTTCAAGTATCATATTTTATCATTTTTTACTGACGGTTGCTTTCTTTTCGCAGGGCGAAGACCGCGAAAGAGAGACGCAGAAATCCGAAGGAACGCAAGCCGGCGTGAGCGCAGGGAAAACAAGCACCGGAACTTGCACTCCGAGGTTGATCAAGGACAGCCAAACACAAAGCGGAACAACTGATATCCAACCGAACAATAATAATATTAACAACATCAACAACAATATTAATAACAATCAGAGGAACAACAATAGAAAAGACCTCGGTTTGTATATTGTTGATGCCGAATCGATTAATAGTCTGTAGCAAATTGATGAGATTGAAATTGGTGTTCTCGGAGCTCATCATAATATCAGCATTAATATGGCCGTACATGCTATTGAAGCATAGGACATGTAGAGAATTATTCGCGACCCCGAAGAAGGCAAAAACTATCTCATATATAGGTTTAGATTTTATAATTGAAGTATAAAAGTATGGCAGATAAAAACAATCAATATAAATTCATTATAATGAATTATAGAATTCCTCAGATATTCACGAGTTCGTCATTTTCTGGATCCAGTGCTTTGGGTAGCTTACACAGTCCAGCATCTAGAGATTGTGATTTCAACAGTTTTGACACCCCTTGACATCTGAGGGGTTCAATTTGAAACGTTCTCTTCTTTTATTTAAAAAAAAATTCATTTTCAAAATCCTCGCAGGGCGCGAAATGTCACTCGATTCGAACACGTTGAAACGAATGCTCAAACCAATGCCTTCGCTCGAAAGTCCGGTCACGAGTCCGGAAATGACAAGACGGCGTTACAACTATTATAACCAGTATCTCCAACAGAACAATAACGCAAGAGGAGCCGGAAGCCAGCCGAGGGACGTTCCCAGACGTGCAGGTAAATAAAGAGCTTAATCAGGTGATTGGAAACAGATTTGAAGCATTTCAGGGAACTATTTCATAGTTTGGCGAAAATGATAAATTTCACTTAGCGCTATGAACACAGATGGGGGAAAAGGAGAGTAGCTTTGGGATTTTACAAAAAAAATTACTCCAAAAAAATTAACCAGAAAAATTCCTCAAAAAAATTACCCAAGTATCAAACGAAATAAAAAAAATAAGTATTTGGAACTGATGGATAAATAATGAGAAATAACTTCCATCGCAAAAGTTTGGGCAGTAAATTAAAAAAAAGACGAATTTCAACTCTCTTCTACACTCGACGCTGCATTATTATCATTTTTTAATTTTAAAATTTTTTTTAGGATATTACAATGGCGATGAAATGCCATTTGATATAAAATTCTTTCAACCCTTCAAATCCTCAAAGACATTTTCGAGGCCATAAAATACCTCTCAGTTCATATTTTTTGAACTAGTGGAATTGTTTTTATAATTTCATATTTTAGCCATGAATTTAACATTATCCGTGTAAAGAGTGAAATTTGAAATTAACCAATTTTTTACTCGGCCGAACAGCGTAAATATTAAGAGATGTATCGGGAAATAAAACACTGGTAATATTATTTACAGTTTGATGAGACAACAGTTGATTGTACAGAAGATTCGATGCGTAGAATTACATTTTCATAAAACGCGCTTATAATTTAGGAGTCTATTGGAAACTAAGAATAACAATACTACTCTTGTCATATAATGTTATCCACCAATGAATCGAACAAACGTTTCTTCAGAATCAATGTTGAACATTGATGCCATAAATTGTAAACGTGTTGATGTTGAGCTGTTCCAATAACAATATGCTGTAGATGTCGCTTTGTACGTTTGATGAGCTGCCATAAAGAGAGTCAATAGAGCGATTTGAAGCATGCGTAGTGCATTATGTGGAAGAAGTCGTCGGCGGTAGCGCTTTCTAGCAGAATATTGCATGGCTGTTCAGTAGTAAGCGAATTTAGAAAAAAAATCGGTGTACACTCGGCTTGTGGATGTTTAATTTCTGCGAAACTGTACGTATAGTAAGTGACCGTACTAGTGAAAGAGCCAATGAAACTTGACTACGGACATTTAATCGAGGGAAGATTTATCGGCTCCCCAAGTGTGGTGCATCGAACCTAATTCCTCGAGCATTCCTATTTCCATGTCGCCATAATGGTGTCTTCAAATGGGCAAGCAGGATCCGGGCAACTCCATGTGTTTAAAATCGTTCAGACGCCGGATACTTGTTGATCCAGGGTTTAATAAACGAGGCTGACAAAATCTCATTAGATTGTGTTCCTGCTTGAGTAAATGAACAGCGAAATAGCTTCTCGAAAACCATAACAAGAACCTAAATTCAGCAGCCGAATAATAAACCCAACTCTCCCACTCGTCATCATTACAGAAGATTAGTATACTACATTTTATTGGCGGATATTTATGAAGAGATTCGCCATTTGGATGAATGCAATCACTGAAATAGACTAGGATGGATAAAATATTATCTTAATATTTCGGGAAAATACTACTCTCATAGAACTAGATGTAGTAAAAATGAGTTCAGCAAGAATTAAATACATTTTTGATAATAAAATCAATTATTGGAACCATTAGGTATCGCATCTGACTCTCCGAAAAAATCTCTGATTTCAAAGAACATGCACGTCTCATAAATAATATAACATAATTCATGAAAAACTCCCAATTGGCAAATATATGCGTACACAGCTTCATCAGACTTAGGTAAATTGCAACATTACGCATCATTCGATCGCTCTAATGACTCTCTTTATAAGCTTCTGCGGCTTTTATTGTTTCAAAATTGAATGATTAAAATTAAATATAGAAAAAAATTAAACCTAGCTTATAACGGTGGAATATTTTTCAGACATCAATTATTTAGAAGAAGAATTTTACCATCAGAATACGGCAGATTTTAGTGAGACGCTTATTGTGATCCTAAATCGGTATTTATTGGGGAAAATCGGTCGGTTTTTGGCTTGTTTTTATTGTGCTTCGCGTGTTGGAGACGGAAACTACAAAACATGCTTCCTGTAAATTGTACTAATCG
Source organism: Tupiocoris notatus (assembly GCA_037159825.1). Taxonomy (NCBI): domain Eukaryota; kingdom Metazoa; phylum Arthropoda; class Insecta; order Hemiptera; family Miridae; genus Tupiocoris; species Tupiocoris notatus. Next base: position 198,232 of record JASJUZ010000014.1, on the reverse strand, counting down.
ATTTAGTTTTTATCGTTCTTGCGACACTGACAGTTTTCAAACTAAAAACACGAAAAAGAGAAAAAACATTTAGGGAAACTGAAAGTTGAACGGAAAAAATCCCAATAGTGTCTCTTAATTTGGACTCTGAAATAAATTTAATTGTAAAGTTAAAAATTGGTTGAATTTTATTGAACGATTGAATTTTTATTTTTTTGAGACCTGGCTTTGGAAAAATTGGTCTCTAGACGTGTGCAAAATGATTTGGCCAAATTTTCGGTACCTATATAAGTATGATTCTTTGGCAAGTAACCAAATATTTTTAAGAATTTCAATATTGGTCCGTTGAAGACAGATATCAGAGAAATGCTGTATGTCATCTTGACTACTATTTTTAAGCCCCTAATTTTTTGCCAGTATTTGGAAAGAAATATCTATTAATAAGCTTGATAATATTTGATTCCTTTAGAAAATATCAATTGCCTTCACAAAAAAAAAAAATTTAATAGGTACCCAATCGCTGTATAATGCAGAGTTTTGACATCGTTTTAAACGAAAATTTATTAATGTCAAGTTGGTTTCTAGTCGTATAATTTATTATCAGGTGAAAATGTGCTTTTTTTCTTTTGATTTTAACCACACTTTTTTCTTCAATTTTAAAGTCTTCACTGGGTGAAAAATAATTTTAAAATAATACGATATCATTAATAGAAAAAATTATACATTTTAGGACAATAAAGTTATACTTATAGCTAGTACCTATAGCTTGATATTCGGTTAATTGCAATTGGTATATAGGTGAATGCGATTGGTGTCTGAAAAATGAGCTGGGGTTTTTTATTCATTAATAAAACTTTTTAATCGCCCAAGAAAAACATACCTCTCTAAGTTTGATTTTCGGGTCTAATGGTCAGTCCAGAAGGTTAAGAATATATTTTTACGTGGAAATAACCGTACGGCTTTGCTTCTACGAATAAATATTTAACTCTCTTGATAAATAATTGTGAACGGAAGCGGAAGGTTAGACCACCGTATAAAAATTCAATGCGTTTTTCATTTGGAATACGAAAAATCCACAATAAATTAATATTTAGGAAATAATCTGAATAAAGACACTCCATTGTAGTCGAGCCCCAGGCAACCAACGGAGGGGATGGTGATGGAGAAAACATCGTTTTGGGTTTGATTCAGGTACAATGCGTTCTGCATCCGTGCACGAGACTGGCAGGAGCCCCAGGGCGTGCAGCCTGGGTGACTATGGGGGTGGCTCTCTGTACCTCGAGTTGGACGGGAGCGGTGCCCCCTTGGACAATCCTTCGCCCCCTTCGGACAACGTACTCTTCGACAATCAGTGCTACGCTACAACTCCAAGCTCATCCAATGGCAACTCAGATCTAGATCAACCCATTCTAGTCCGAGGTGATTGTCTTCTCAAAAATTCACCTGAACCTGACCTGAACGTTTAATATCTTTCATATATTTTTCAACACATTCTCAAAAGCGATATCAGCTTTTATTTTTACCTTGTGCCATTTATTCGCTCTCGAGGGCCACTTCGAATTTCGAACAGATTTGTTCTCTTGAGCTAGGCCCAATGGCAGACAATCATCTATAGCTTTGAAGATCTTTTGTATCGAAATTTTATAGACGACTTTCTTTGCACGAATTTTTATTTCATGCTTAAGCAATGAGATTTCCTCCACAATTTACTCTGACTCGAATTAATTTTCCAAGAGATACCTCTCGAGTTTTTTGATACCATCGTTCTCAATTTTCTACGCTGATCCCGTTCGTTGACATGCGTGAACTTCTACGCATGTAATATACGGTTATTGTCCCTGACCTAGCTATTTCCTGTCCCTCCTAACAATGAGGAGTCAATTCGGTTGAATTCTGTAATAATTTTTCGAATCGTGGATGTGAATTGGTTCTATGAAAATTCCTATCCATCAGCATCCCAGATTACAATTCTTGTACCTAAACTCAGCGTCACTAAAACATGAAATCGTAAACCAAAAATTGAAAAAAAAAAATCGTAAAAAATAGGAAAAAATCATGTCTATTTATTGAAATTGGGCATCCTTGCGGGTTCTAGCATAAGCTCGACAAATCGAGTGGTTTCACTTTTCTCCCTAAATAAAAAGAAAAAAATAAATAAAAAAACAACGTAGAGGAGACGTTTTGAAAATTCTTAGTGCGTGACCATAATTTTCACAGGCAATCATCTATGTTATTTTATTGTTATCCACCCTGTCATTAGTTGTAGGACATTAGATTTTCCAACGAAATATAATTCGAGACTGTAGTTTATGTGAAATATATGTATACCTGCTCTTCGTTGTTGCATCTTTCGATTTAGAACCCATCCTATATTGTTGCATTATGCTTTAGTATCGAATGCAGAATTTCCATTCACGATATCTTGCACGAACCTTAGTCTGCCATGCCACATACATCGTGTATCATACATGTCATTGTTTTTCCAGAAGAGCGACAACAACCGAAGTGCCCGTATCAAAGACGTAAGATTTCCTTGTGGAATTCGTTAACGAATAAATTAATTGATCTAGTCATTTTTGAAACTAGCAATGATAATGGGATAATCGCATGACCAAATACGTGCAAACAAAAACTTTTTTTGGTCGGTTATTAATATTGAACTTATTTAACTCGGATATTGGACGACAATAAAAAAGAGAAAACATTTCCCAACTAATGCTTTTAAAATTCGAAGTCGTCGGGCTTCGTAGAATGTAATTGATTGTAAGCTAGGAAATTCCTGTTCAAAATTACATAATAAAAATTGAAATACGTATAATAAATAGTAAAAATATAAGTACAAAATCATCACTGACCTCACTCGATTTGGTGAAAATAATTGGTTTCTATTACCTATCACGCCGTTACATGCTTCGTTTCCGATTGAACGATGATTGAAAATGATCCTCATTTTCACATAAAATCACAAAATGTATTGAATTATATAAATTAGAAAAATTATTCTCATTATTGGGCGAAAGAAATTATCAATTCTAAATATTATTCTAATATTATTAATTCTAAAAAATTATCTGTGGATCTTCCATCGATTATCCCATTCATGTTTAGAATTTCGGGATTGCGTTTTTCCTTCCGTGTTTGTGAGTTGTTGGACGAATCGTCATTTATTAGGAAGTTGAGTAGAAGTTGCAATGCATCCAGAAGTAAAAGTATGGCAATTTTTTTTTTCTTAGCGTGGAATTTTTATTTCAGCGGCTGTGCGTGTTGTGGGATTATAATTTAAAAAAATGTGAAGAGTAAATTCTGAACAAGATATCATAGTGGTAAACTTACATTGTTAGAAATCGAATTAGTAGTTTTGGGCGATTTTCGGGAACCTTTTTTTGTCTACAGTATTCAAGGTGGAAGAAAAATAATCAACTGATAAAAATGACAAGTGAAAACGAGAGCGAGAATAATAAACTGTTCACATATTAGTTTAGTTGCGAAATTTCAAAATAGGCCATTCACGATTCTAATAGCCACGAATAGTATTAATTCTGACTCAAAACGTGCGCAATTTACGTGAACGATCGCTCCAAAGCGCGCTTATTCGTAGCATATGTTTGAACAACACACACAGCCAAGTCAGTAGACAGTTGGTTATTTATTTTGTTCAGTAATAGTTTCACTTATCTCGGGATAGTAAGTAGTATTTGAAGCTACAGATTTTTTCAGTGTAACTTGAATAAAAATAAACTATAGTGACAACATGAGGGCAAAGGAAGCCATTTTACGTTTTATGGTTTCTACTAATGAATATTACCGTGTATCAGGTACGTATTTCATTCTTATATTTTTGTATCCATACTTACTCTTCGTACGATGGATATTTTTTTCGGGGTGAAATCTGAAGGCAATTTGTTGATAAAATTTTCGATCGTAGAGAAACGGTGAAGCAGGTGATCTCTGAATACTTAATTCTGGTTTATCGGTATTAACATTACCTTGCGGACACAAAGCACCACTGGGGATCAAGTATATAGATATTGATTGTAATAAAAATGGATCCGCGCTACACCATCTAATCTACGAGTACATAAGAAATCCGAATTTTCCCATTCCTCTAATGATCCCCTTCAAATACATGCGTATGTATATTAATTTATCTCTTAATATTTTCTTGCATGACGATAAAATCTCTTTACAATATTCGTGGTGCATGACGATTTCAAACGGATTTCCTGCTGCAACGGATTTTTCGTCTTTACAGCCGATTTCCATCACGACATTGAATAAAATTGAATGAACTGAAAATCTAGTAAAATGATTTTGTGGGAAAGTAAAAGCGTACGGCTTCAACTTTTCAAACATACGTTCGAAGGCTTTTGAATTTTAAAATACTTGTAACAAATGGGCTTGTTTATTGAGGAGAGTGGGCGATTTTTAATTGGATTCTCATGCGAAGGGTTGCTTTTGTACGTCAGGTTCAAACATATGGCCGTGATGTTAATAATCGCTTCATACATATTCATTCTATACATATACCAGAGCGTGCCCTTAAAAATGATAATGAAATTCATTCCTCTATTTCGTAGAAGTATCTACTACGAAATAAAGGAAGACTACGACGTACTTTGGATCGTATCGTTGAAACTTAGTCATTTCATGGTTAAAATGCTGCTAAATACAATTGCAACTGTAATGACTCTCTTTGAAAATAGATCATCAAAATAGATCGGAAAACTTACAATGGAGTGGCTGATAAATGTACTCCGTAGGAACATTCAATTTCGTGTGAACATGGTTTTTGAATCGTGTCGGTGCAGGGTATGGAGGAGGAAGAGAGGGACTTCATACAACCGTTTCAACGCCGAGCTCACCAACGTCTCGACTTCTTCTCGAATACGAAATGCACTTGAGGAACACCCTGGCGAAGGGTATGGACGCTGAAAGCTACTCACTTCACACATTCGAAGCTCTTCTGACTCAAAGCATGGAAAACCTCGGTAAGGTGTTGATGATTATGTTGCTTTTTCTATTGTTCAACTATTTTTTCAGCCGATGCTCTAATTAGAATATTTTCTTTCTCAGAATTCGCCGAGCAGTTGCCAACAGCCTCCAATCGGTCGCCATACACCAATCGAAGGAGTGCGTATTTTTTAAGTAAAAGAACAAATTTTCACGTATCGTTATTGCTGAATCGCTATTGCAATAGTTTCGAAACTATTTACTCATCTAGTTTATGGGGGAAAAATTAAGATAATGAAAATAAAAAATAAAATAAAATAATTATACAAATAATAATAAAAAATGAAATAAAATAATTATACATATAATAATAAAAATAAAAATAAAAATAAAAATAATAATAAAAAATAAATATTCTATTTTCAATTTGGATTGCGCACAATTTTGGCAATATGCTTTACATTGCTATTACTACTTTTTATCGCAAGGGCGAAATCGATAAAAGTGTACACAATCAAGTAAATTGAATCAATGGGCCGAAGACAGAACCAGCGACACATATTTTGCAACAGTGTATTGTAAAAATATAATATTATACCACTGCTACTGTTATAGTTTTGACGTATATCTAGGATCATGCCATTTCATCGCTATAGTTTCGCTTTCTCGTTTGAACCTAGAAAATAGGGATAGTATCTTCTTAGAATAAAAAAACTAGTAGCTTTTGCTTGCTTTTTGCTTCCATTCAGGCAAGGAACTCGGGATCCCCTCACTTGTGAACAGCATTGGGATTTTCAGTCCTAAGAATTATACTGACTCTTCGGAAGCAATTAATATATAGGCTGAATCCGATTGCGTTGCTGATCTTATAAGGAAGCTAATCTAAACACGTTCTATTTACCATATAATTGAGGGCCGTTTTTGCGTTCAAGATAAGGCGGTTGATTGACTACACAGTACGTAAAACAGTAGATTGAACTCAAGAATCGCTATGGTGCATACATTTTCTTCGCCTTTGAACATAGCGGCATGGAATCCTTTATTCCTCATGGGATCCTTTCCTTCCCTCAAAATAACTAGCATGAGTCAAAGTCAAAATGGAAAAAAAAAAAAAATGTTTCCGACCGGTGATTTTAGTTTACGTGATTTATCACACGCAAGGAAGTTCGATTCGTACTTAGCCAAAACAATGCAGACGTAATTAAGAACACTATCTGTCTGAAAATCTCTTGGATTTTCTCTAAATCGTTTTGAAATTCGAGCAGGGCAACGAGCCACACCAAAGAAGAGTTCAATCGAACGTTTTCCCCTAGAAACGGACTTTTTTTACAATCAATTGATCGTACACCGAACAATGCAAAATCATCTTATCCGGCAATACACACACGTTCAAATTACGTTTTTTAAATTAAAATTTCATCCCTTGGTGCATCACCTTCCGTTTTCCCTTCCCGTAGAGCGCGCCACGAAAATTAAAAATTTACCATTACACTTTCATCCCAGTTTTTCCTCCGTATTTTTTACTCAAGTTATTTTCCAGCCATTTATATCAATTTTTCTGCGTCTCTCGATGAAAATGTCATCCTTCTGGGTAACTTAGTGGTAGTCAGGAATAAGATCGCATGAAAATCGAAGATAATGTTGAAAAAGTATTCAGCCCAATATACCTAATGTTCGTCAGAAAATAGATGTACATCAGTCAATCACTTGACTCCGTCCTTAGACGATTTTCTTTCTACAGGCTATTATTAAACTAGCTTCCCTGAGGTTGTTCCTTGCCTGAAATTTATCGCGCATGGCTTGCTTTCTGTCTCTCTCTTACAGACACAACTGAATTCTTCCCAGGGGGCGATGGTAGGTCTGGAATGAACAAAAGTAGCACGCTCCCTCTTCCGCATCGGTTGAGTCTGGAAAGGCCGGCATCATCGGCTGCGATTACGAGAGACGGGTACTACTCGGACAGAGCTGACGTGGCTCGCGAGAGAGGCTACCTTTCTGACCACAACTCGACTAGGTAATGCTTGAACGAAATGTCACACTATAATATCAAACTAGTTGAGAAAAAAAGCTAGATTTCTAGATTCTAATCCACAATCGCTTGGAACGAGTTCCTAAATTCTTTAGGAAATTAATGATTTATTTTATTGTTGCAGTCGAAATGACCTATCTCGCGACCGTGGGTACCTCTCGGATCACAATTCCTCAAGGTAAAGTTTTCCAAACAGGACATGCACGGATAAATAATGCAATAACCATTTAGTGTAGAATTCATAAAAATATTAATAGTATCCTTGGCTGAAAATTTTCGGGAAACCTTGAAATTATGAAAGGCATTACTATTGAATAAATAAATAAATAAAATTTACTCACCAGCTGTAATTTACACTCGTACGTTTCATTCATTAATTTGTAGTTCTATATTTTCCAGGTGTCGCTCATCTCATTCATAACACTTCTACGCTTTCATTTCCGTTATCATGCTTTAGTAGCCTGAGTATTTCGAAAACTTCCTCGTTTTATCGGCTCCTATTATTTCTGTATCTCATCGACTTCTCGGCTTCTCCTAAGTAAATTTTCGTAGAAGGTATAACTTGGATAAATCCAACTTTGCTTCGAATCCAAACTTGGATTTTCGACACGGTCGTGCAAGAGTCGTACGGTACCGAGTTTGTTCGAATGCGATTGAAAAACGGGTTCTGCTAGAGGGAGCACTTTAGTACAGTAATCTTAGATCTGAATAGCTTCGAATGACTGATTTCCCTGTGGAAATTGGTATTTTTTCGATGATTGGTGAAAAATTGCCAAAGTAAAGTTATTAAATATTTTAATAACCACGTTTTTGAATTATGATTCAATGATTAACCATTGTAATTGCACACGGAAACAATTTTCTAAACCACCTCAGCATATGTGGTTTTATTATGGCAGGTAGAATCCCAATATCAAATACTAAAAAATTCAGTCCGCCCGCCGCCAACACTTTTTTTGAGGAAATAATAGCTAGACTCTTGAAACGCTTACCAAAAAACAAACTCGGTTTAATAACGGCTCAATTCTCTAGCCAAATCGCTACCTCAATTTTAAGGGTATTTCTAGGAGGGGATTCGTATTTACCTGTGTTTGAAACATAGGTGTGTTTGATCGAGGGGATACCTCAATTCTACTCATTGGTGTGGTCTGATTGAATGGTCATCGGACACGGGTGGCATATGTTGTCGACTATTCCTGAAGGGTTTAATTCGGTTTGACGCGCTGCTGCATTTTTTTCAGCCTCTAAAGGCAAAACGCAGACCTCGTATTGATTTCCCAAAAATTGGCGACTGGAACACTCTCGCCAAATGTTCGCACTGCGAAATCGATGAGCCAATATAATATTTTACGCTTTTTCGAGGAGGAAATAATTAAATATAGCTGTTTAGGTAGCCTTCGGGAATCTGGTATTCGTTTTTTTCGTCTCGAAGAAAACGACTCCGCCCAATATCGTCCTAGGGCTGACCGAAGTATTTCTTTATGGTTTGCAGTCGTTGCGCGTCTTGCCTGGGCGAATCGGCTCGGGCCCAGTGGTTCCGCCATTCCGACGGTTGGCGATCCGGTAGCTCGACTTTGGGTAGCTGCGGATCGTACGTTCCGCCAGGCAGCGCCGCCAGCACCATCAGCAGGGGCGGCGGCAGCCGGCGATCGCCCTGGGAGTCGTTGCCCTCCCTTCGCCAGGAAGGGTCGCTCAATGATTCCGGATATAAAAGCAACCGGGCCGACTCATTTGAACAGAGGTCAGTGAAGTTGAACGCACGTTCATTGCCTGCAATTGCATCCGATTCGCCGGACAAGCACGGACGGTGTATTTTCCTTGTCCTTGAATCCTGTCATATCCAGTCAATTTACACCCTACTACAACGGATGAATACGTTTATAAACGAGCTAAAAAAGTGCCCCGTGTGCTGATTGAGAATTTCGAAGAAATTTGAACCTCGGAAAAATCTCCATGCATCTGGGACATTTCTTTGTGGGAACACGGAATGAGGAGACATAAAAACGAATCGGAATTGAAAAGAAATTTCGGCATGAACCAACCTGTGAAGATGAGAGCTCAATTAAATGCCGTAACAACGGAGAGTTTGAACTGCAAGCATTAAAACAGGATGCTTTGAAGTCAGAGCGAGATAATTCCTGTGCAGTCCGCCTGAGCTCATATACACCCATAAAAGGGGCAGGAAATACTCATCGTATAAAATGACGATGGAAATCCTTTACTCGACTGAACTAAATACAAATCTATTGATAAATTGACGGTCGAACGAATTGGGCATTCGAGTGAGGAGTAACAATAGAAAATAATATGAAATTTTTTTTCGGAAAAAAAATACCTGAAATTTTAAAAATCTATGGTTGCCAAAATCGCTCGAAAAAAGGAAATTTCAAATACGATTCGATGGCTACGTGAAACGACATTAGAAACCGACTGAAAAAGGATATTGTGAAATAATTGAAGAATTTAATAATCAATGGCTAAACGAGTGATTGAACGGTTGAAACTATAGCTAAGGGTCAACTAGGAAAATGCAAATTCACATGGGGTTCGCACTCATTTTGTTAAAATGAGTAAAATTATAGCGAAGAAAACTGCCCTTCCAAACTCATATCAACTCAGTGTTCACACAGAGCCATACAGGCATGACCTCTTCGACCTCAATCTTGCTTGGAGACGTTTGAAGTTCTTACTGCATAGTTTCATGAAACAAATAGCAATCAACGAACGTCCATATTTCCGCATATATGTAACAAAATCGAGGAAGACCTACATAAGAGAATCGAACACAGTTAAATCCACAAATCCGTTTCTTGAGATGAGAGCTGTGAAGTTATTTTATACGGCAAGCTAAACAAACTCTGAAAGAAAAACTTCGAATTGTGCTTTGTACCGCTAGCGTTACTCAATTTGGTTTCTACTCCTACGAACGGATCGCATGAGGTGCTCTTTTATTGCGCCAGGTTGATTCGAACATATCCTCAGCGTTTTTCTTCTCTTTTCGGCACAAGTTCTTCGCTATTCTATTCGCACCTTGCATCATAGAATACTATTTTTTCTATTCCATTCTTCACTTTATTATTTAATTCTAAACTTCTTCACTTCATTATTTTTTCTATTTCATTGCACTCATTTTCTTGCCATTCCACTTAGACGCACGTCATTAGCTCAATGCTATTTTATTGTAAGTTTCATACATTTACTCCGTTTCTTGTGAAAAAGAGTAGAATGCTGGATTTATCATTAAATGGGTAGAGATGGCGCTAAGCGAATTATGCTTCAAATATAAATTACCTCGCGTCTCTTCATGCATCTTTTGGACTATTAATTTGATGGAAGACCCGTCGTAGTCTAAATGGTTCAGAAGATATTAAAAGCGAGAGAGCGGGAGCCCAGTTATTGATAATTGGAAGAATAAGGGGGGGGGGGTAAAGTAGGGTTCGCTTCAAATGCGTTTGAGTTGCTACGTTCAGCATTTTGACTACCCGACGTGTGGTTGCTATTACCAAGCCATTCAGTAGAGAGTTTCATTGTAATTCCTTTTTTTTCTTTTTTTTTATTTATTTATTTTAAACTCCTACTTTTAAGTTTTCAAAAAATACAAAATGCATAAAAACTCACCAGTTTGCAAATCCAGCAACGCAAGCGCATTGATGGAGGCCTTTAAACCCTGCTTTAGTGTGTCTTGCGATATTTTCATACAATCTGACGCTGTCAAGCTCTTCAAGGGACTGAGGATGGGGTAGTGCATGGATTTTTGTTTGATTATTCAATAATAAACTCTAACCGCTTACTTTATGATTGAAGCACTTGAATAATAAACCACTGTACAATTTGCTGCGCTTTAAATTCATAATATAATATGTGCGTGAATATGTTGAAATTGTTCGAACAAGGCGTACATTCTTGTTTTCTATTGTTGAATAAGAAAGGAAAACCTGGAATATGACGTAATTTTTTCTGCAGAAAAACTTGTCAAAAAATAAAATAAAGACTGACGCTGAAGGTTCAGCTATGAAAATACAAATTGAAAATTCAAATAAAAATGAGCGTTCTAAAATGGTGTGCATTGTATCGGGTCATATTCAAATGATCTATTATAACAGACCCAACCACCGATGTTGCAGAGGTGGATTCGATCGCCAGGATTCCCTCCGTTCGGACTACATGAGCGACCGCGAAAGTTCGCGATACGGAATCGTCCAACAAGCGTCCATCGAGAGCACTGATTCACGCCTGTGCTATCTCACGTCGTCCGAGGTAAGTCATCCCTGACATTCGAAAACAAAAGCTCCTATGGCATACCAATTTAGCCATTTGAACCTGTAAACGTTTTCGTTCAGAAATAGAAAGTTTTCGTTTTTGCGTGTTTTTTTCTAACGCGACGCGAGGAGTTTTTGGTTACTTCGTAAAATTTAATTCCAAAAAAAAAAAAAACGCTGCAAATGATTGTACAGTGGTTTATTATTCCTTCGCTTCAAATATAATTTCAGAAGACTATCCATTTCAGATAGTCATTATTCAGAACATGTGTGAACATTTCAACCGAAAAACAGATTGGTAACTATCGGGAAAAACTCCGTAACAACTATTGTAATTTTAATCAATTTTATTTTTCTTAATTTCCAAATTAAAAACTAAATGTTTTGCCAAACGGTACAGCTGGAGAGAGTGTTTGACGACCATTCCAATGAGTATAGAACGATTTTTATAGCTCCAATAACTCTCGAGTTATACCCTCATGTCAAATTTCTGAAAATCTCCCAAATTCGGCACAAAAGCTGCGATAACTCGAGAACCAATGAAGCTATCGACCCGGCAATGGTCTCATTCGATTCAGCGTCCAAAAATCTATATAATTTGATACCACGTACACCTTTTTCTGAAAAACCTTGGAAAATATGAATTTTCTCCCCCTCAAAACCCCCCAAAAATACCCTTAGAATTGAGCTAGCAAGTTGGTTCAAGAATTGGGCCGTCGTAGGACCGAGATTGATTTTTGGTGAAAATTTCAAGAATTTAGCTATTATGGTTTGGCCGGAAAAGTGTTGACGGCGTACGGCGTACGGCGTACGGCGTACGGACAGACAGAATTTTTTTTATTGGATATTCGGATTCTACATGCCTTGAAACGTAAAACATCAAATTTTGAGGGGGGTTATAAAATTTTTTTTCTTTGGCGATTACAATGGTTTATTATTGAATAATAAACCAAAATTGAGCAGCAGTTAGCTTTACAGTTAGCTCCACAGGCAACGCCAACAAGTAATTCAACTAGCAAAAAATTTTGATTTTCGCTACTGGCTGGAGGGATTTGGATGTAAAAAAAAAAAAGGGTGTACTTGAAATTAAAGGCCTTCGTCAGAAAAACCTTGGGAATTTTAATTTTCACCCTTGAAAATTTTAAAAAATTCGAAATGTAAGAAAAAATGTGTTTTGGGCAAAAAATTGGCTTTCTCGGAATTTCGTATTTCGGGCGATCTAGCAGCCAAACTATTCGGTTTTACATATACTAAGTAAATTGCAAAGTTGTAGCTAGATAAATTTCCTACATTTTTGTCATTTTAATTGTTAAGTTTGTTAATTATAAAATTACATTTTTACAATAATTATGAATGGTGTGTTGTCCAATCGTCACCAGTAACGAGCCTGTCAATATCATATTCAAATATAGAGTATCGTGCAACGTTCGTAATACTGCTCGCCTCTCAGTTTCTGCTTGTCCAAGCGGTCCGTTGGCCGTGCGCCTACGCGGTATCAACCAAACACGACCTGTCCTATCCTGCACTGTCGCGGTGTCGTCAACTCGTCTGTGAAAAGGCGATAAACACCTTCGCATCCAGGTCACGGCGTTTCCAACCTTCGCCGAGTACCCTTCAGATTTCAAAAGTCCTTCAGTCATTTCTCTACCGTCGTTTCTATAACATCGCGTTCGTTAGCTGTGCGAGCCAATTTAAATGACCGATGTAGGACATTATTAAGGCCTCAATTTCCTGCCGGATACAATAATATCGCGTAAGTTTGGAAAATCGTCCTTAATCGCGATAGATTGCAGCATGATGAATTATGAAACTCGTAAAAATCGTGTTTTGATGCAGAATAAAGCGGTGCCAGTTTGGAAATATTTTTTTCGACTCCGATGCTAATACGCGTTCTTGTTTCAACTTCGAATTCGGTCGTGTATGAACGTTTTTCTATCCGCCGACGGCTGTGTTTCGAAGTTGGACTGATGTTCTTCCGACAGTCGTATTTCCAATTCACGGAGGAGGAATCCGGAGATGCGATGCACATAAACTCCAACCATCAAATGTAAGGGAATAAATTATATAAAATTATTTAACAAACTGATCATTAAACCTCAATCATAGGCGTTTGCAGAAGTCGTATAAGTAACAAGAAACTTTCAAGAAAGAAAAGAAATTCAGCATTTATAACTTGATGTCATATTAGTGCGAAAAATTTTCGAATTATAGGGTTTTTACCAAAATATTTTTATTCCAAAAACTTTCAAAAAACTTACTCAAAATGTGCAAACAAATTTTCCCAAAAATTAAATAAAAATATTCTTGAAAACTTCTACATTTTTTTCTTAAAAAATTTCCAGAAACTTTTTATTTCTAAAATAGTTTAAAAAAATCTCTATTGCAAAAACTTCTAAAACATTTGCTCAATGAATATTTCCAAAAAAAAGTTTCTCAGGGAGGGAGGATTTTTTCGGAAATTTACACAACATTTCCTTTTAATACAGATTTTAAAAATTCTCCTTCAAAAACATTTTTCAAAATTTTTTTATGAACATTTTTTATAACAAAGAAATGTAATGTTGCTCGGTTGTAGCTTCAAACAATTTTATACTAACCCTGAACAACTAATTAATTTGCTCCATTACCCTGAGGTACGAGAATTAATCCATTTACACAAAGGGAGACCTTCATTCTTACAAGCGTTTTCCCTTTTATTCTCTTTAATGATTTGTTGACACAAGAAGACAAAAACTAGGTGTCATCAACTATTTAAACCGTTTATTTTCAACCCCGTGACACTCCTACCTTGCATAGTAAAAAGCTGGTTTCATCATGCCGTATATCATTCGTTATTCTTCACAAAGAACCCCTCTGTTTCTTTTGTAATAATATTACACAATATTATTTTTATAAAGGAAAAATCGCTGCAGTTATACCATTTTGCATGACCGCTATGTCTTGAGTGTTGGGTATTTCAATGTGAATCAATCTATAGTAGAGGGGTTGTGAGGAGGAGAAAAACCAGGAGACTTATTCTCCAGATTTTTAATGGCTGGCCGAGCACTTTCGCCCATTCGGGCATCTTCAGGGCGACGTGGAACCATGAGGTCCACAGCCGAATGGGCACAGGTCCCGAATGGGCGAAAGTGCTCGGCCGGCCATTAAAAATCTGGAGAATAAGTCGCCTGGTTTTTCTCCCCCTCACAACCCCTCTACTACAACAAATGCGACGACAACCAAACGAAGAATCAATTTATGGTTTATATATTCGTTTATTAGATCTAAAATGATACGGTGGAAAAATCTTTTATTTTCATTTTAGGAATGTCGATTTTTTATGAGGGGTGAGTTATGTAAATTTTTTAGCTCATCTGTAACATCGTTTTCCCGCAGTTTTTAGCAGTTTACTTCAGATATTTCCACCACGTATATAAATCTTTCTACACCTTTTTGTAGATTATACAGTTCTTTAGACGAAAAAGTACACAAATTTGGAGTTTGGACGATTATTGAACGGGCTAGAGTGTGTGAAAGCCCGTACCCAAAAAACCGTGGTTTCTAATTAATTGCTGGGTTCATTTAAGCAATTTATGGTCATATAGTCATATAGTAAAATAGAGACAAATTCATCGGCTGGAAAAATCGTATTTTTTACAATTAGGCATGTTGTAAAAACTCCCAAAAAGCTCCTCTTCGTTGGCCAATAAATTTTCGATGAACCTTTACGGCATCGGACAAGTGCGATTCGCAGGTCTATCGATGGTTATCCAAAATCGTCTTGCAGTATAAGCGTTAACGCTTACCGATAAGTATTAGCGTTTGAAGCGAACCAACCCCCACTGCTACTAGTTCCTAAAGGGCCCGGGGAAAGAGGCCTCAAGGGAAGTCCTTCGGTAGAGCGGAGGTTACCGGAGAGGTAGGCGGATTTATGCTGGAGGAGAGAATATCATAGAGCAATTGCTAAAGATCGCGAGCGCGATCGTACGTCGTTTCTGTTGATATTTGAATGTCACTAAAAAGTTAATAATTCAATCCGGATAAAGAATTAGGAAGCACAGAGAACTGGGGAGCGATTTGAAATTAGAAATCACCGAGCTCTCGCTGGCGTTAAAATTTGGGATTTTTACAATTCTACCACAAAATAGCTCATTTTAATCGACGGTCACGTTGTAAATTGATGCATTTTATAGTTCGTAAAACTCGGATTTGGAATGTAGATGAATTTAGATGAAAATTACTGCCGTACACTCGGAAAAATTATCTGATCAATGTCTGTGGGTCAACAAAATTACAAAAATATGATAACCTCCGTTATTAACCTTGATTCAGAACAAAAATCGTCGAAAACTTGGAAAGAGTCAGAAAATTTGAATTACCAGGCCTTTATGATTACACTTGATAACACTCATACTTAGCGATAACGGTTATTTTCATTATATTATTTAAGGGTTGTTTAAATTAACCGTTCGAACGCTCAGGGGCTAAAAATTTCCCTCGCGGCGCGTCAAATATCAAAACGAAACAAAAAATCGAAATCAATTTTAACATAAAAAATTCTTCGAAATTGTTCTTCTTCTTCTTCTTCTCCTTCATAAAAATTCTTCTTCTTCTTCTTCTTTCTTCAATTCTTCGGTTTCTGCAATATCTTCAAAATTCGCCCGCTGGTTTCTTGACCTTTTGAAGCTCCCAAGGTTCATTGTTCGCTGTTGGCGTTCAATTACGGCCAAATTGGCGAGAATCAAATTTTCGCGGAGTTCAGGTACAACGAGAATGTGAATCAGCGAGTGTTGCGGATGGAGGGGGTGGCCCAGGGTGCGTGGGATGCTGAGGATGAATCGATGGCCGAATCCATTGCGCAGGACACAGAAAGGGAAAGGAGCAGACTTCACCCTTCATGGCCTCCCCTCCTAGACGTCCATGACAGGAACTTTACTATACGAAGGCCGTGTGCTCTGTTCCACTGTTGTGCGCTGAAACCCGGGCGTTCAGCGAACACTGAACGTTGGCTCTTATCATACGCGAAAAATCGAGATACGAATCGCGTTTCGTAGTTTTCCTCATGGATGCTCTTGCGCGGCGATTCGTCGTCTTAGCGAGTCGAATCAGTTCAGAAGCATAGAATCGCCTTAAGACCTTGAGCGAACATGAGATACCTCTCGGTTCCGGAACAATACAGACGGCCTGGAGGTCACCAGAGTCGTAGTCATCATAGTCAACATGTACACCATAGCCAGCACCACAGTCCATCTTCGAGACACCACAGTCCCTCGTCCAGACATCACAGCCCATCACTACGGCCCCCGCAAGATTTCAGGGGAACTAGACGCGTCAACTATGTACGTCCGACTTTTCCAATCTACTGTCTGCTCTGCACGTGAAAAACATCAGATTTCATCAAACCATCAGACATTTCATCATCATAATATTTTAGTAGATATTAAACGATTTTCATCAATTATTTCTTCCTCGATTCATCTATTTTTTCACTATCGCCACATCGCATAAACAGAAATCATTCATCATTTTCCTTCAGAATAGACGCTTAATTCTTATGCTTTCTATCAGTAGAACGCGTAGATTTTCGAGCATTATCCTTACAAAATCCCAAGAACGTCGTTGGGATTAAAATTTCAACTCATGAAAATCTAAATTGAGAACGCCATTTCCTCAGCGATAATGTTAGTCAATTATGAAGGAATAAATACACTGTTTATACTGGAATGGAGAACTACTGATTCGATGGGAAATAATTATGGTTTTGGAACGCTTTGAAGGAATCGAATTCGATACAACCAGAAACATAATTTAAAGCTTTATCACTCTGTTGTGAATTCAAGCTCAAATAAAATCGTAAATTTATCCATCCTTGAAATACTGCTGGTGAAAAAAAAAATTATATGTAAAATGCTATTCGGTTTTCTCAACAGTAAACAAGATCACTATTGTAACTGAGGAAAAATCGAGAGAATGCAAATAAGAATATTTCTCATCCGAAGAGCGGTCTGCAAACTTACTAGCAAAGCAATTCAACCGACTTGGAGCCACTTGGAAAAAACCTTGTCAACTTTTGAGATATACGAGATTTGCCCGGATTTATGATAAAGGGATTTATACGACCCGTTCCAAATGCTGACTCTGACCTCGAAAGGCTTCATTCGAATTCAAGGGGGAAGTTTGCCCCTTGTAAACAGCACCCTATGGCGACCTTGGAGATTGTGAGGATGTGGAACAATCCATTGGCAAAGACAGGGGGAGGATGAAGTTCACTTTGTTTTCCTGCAGAATGCGTTGCCAGTTCACTCGGTCAAATCTGGGCCCAGGTCGACAAGCTGGTTTGACCTTATTATTTCCAAGATAATAATTCCTTTCGAGGGAATTAGAAGTGCTCTCCTATCTAACTGTACGATACACCTTAATCCTTCTGTGGAAATGGCCGTTTGGCCAAACTGCAAACTTCGCTATACTTAGTAGTTTCTGCTCCTGAGCCATTCGAATGCTTAGGTTCTGTCTTATAGTTTCTGAACTACTTGAATATCCAAAAACTTTCATCGCTTGAATTTTGAAAATCTAATTGTAAATTCAATTATAAGGCTTATTGTTATTATGAATCATCGAATAGAAAGGGGGCAATTGAAAAATGAATGACAGCTAAAGAAAAACGGAAGGCCGTTCAATTTTATTTTGATGTTCTCAATGAGAACTATTTCGCATTTCGGTACTACGGTTCTAGACAGCATGTTGAAAACCTTTCGCAGATATTTTCACGGAGTGATTAAATGGTCTTGTTATCACTAAAAGTTTCTTTGAAGCCAAGGAAAAGTGTCTACGTATTTGCCCGTGATGAGAATGAAATAAATTCATAAAATGATGTTACTACATACATGATGTTGCTGATACAATGAGCATTCCTAGTAGGAAGCCAATTTTGGCTAGTGAGGCCGCGTTGGGGCTTAGAGCGGGAAAAAACCGCCCGGATAATGAGGACTCGAATTTCATTAAGTCAACCTGCCTGACCCCGTTCTGGTTGAAGTCGAAAGGGTAAAGGGAAAGATTTGTCTCTAATATCGGGTCTGGCTTTTGGCAGACGTGGGAGGCTGTTATTGTCACTGGTCGTCTGACCTGATTTCCCATGAGAGCTAAAAGGCTTTCGAGGATGACCCGAAGCCAATCAGTCGGACGTTTCATTTATGTACAACCTTTTGACGCGACACTTCTTTAATGTCGACAAAAGAAGATTGGTCAATATTTGATGTCGTAGAATCCCAATTTATTTTTATCAGATTTTCGAGCTTTAAAGAGAACGGCAAAATTTTATTTGACATAAAGAACAAAGTGCTTCTTGCTATACATTTTTGGATTATTGAACCATTATTAAGTAGGTACTATTATCATTGCCCAAGAAGATGTTTCAGATCCTTCTTCGAATATTGACTATAGACTTTTGTAGAATCCTCAGGCTGTAAACAGGCATTTTTCAAATAACAAAAAAACTGATATAATACTAAGAATAATAGAATACTAATAACTGACAAAAATAAATAGAAAAAAGTTCAAATTAAATTAAAAAATTTTGACGTGAAAAACGCAGGTTAGTTACGAATTTGAAAATGTATCATATATTATACTTGCTGATAAGAAATTTAATGTTTTTTCCAACGGTAAAATTCGGCCTCACGCTTCCACCTAAAAAAGTTATGGTAATTTTAATAAATCAAAGTTGTTTATACGAAAAAAATTAAAAAAAAAATAGTTTTTATCAAATAAAAAGAAATAAAATAAAGTGGAAGGGAAAAAAGTTGTTCGTCTCCTTCGTAAGTTTCGTCATATCTTTCACGATCTCAGATTAATTTCATAATTATTCACCCATAATGGAATTAAAATTATTCTCTCTGCATCCAACGTATGCAATCATGTTTCAACCTAATACCTGTTGCATATTCTGCTTCGAGACACTCTCATATAGTCACCTAAATTACTCGCCCTTCGTTGGTTTCAGTTAGGTCGCTGCACCGTGAATTTTCACGCTTCTATTATTGAAACCATTTACCTTACGCGTCTCTGCCATCGTTCTTCGCTTTAATTCGTTCTACTTCCATCGACAAGTTCCTTTTAACTCGATATTAGTCTCGTAAAGACAACCTCACGACCTTTAAGGAACATTGTAATTTAAGGGGCGCAGAAACAAACAAAGCTCTTCGCCTAATAATTGAAAGTAGCTTCAAAGGGTTGGATGAAACTTTATACACGCGCGGCACCAAATCGTATTACTACTCACCATTCTATATTATGTGATTTAAAAGGAAATCCTAGCCGTTCATTATTATTCTGTTTATACTCCCGTTAATAGAACTTTGAATGTGTTATCAAAAGATTTGCTTCACAAAGGAATGGATTTCAGGGTTCAAAATTAAGGCGATGAGGTTTCTTAGGAAAATCACAATATTTAAGCGGTATAGTTTCGAACGAACGACTAAATTTGGGTCCATGCTAAGCTACCTTTTTTCAATATTCGTAACTGGAAAAAAAAAAAAACTAGACTTACTAATACGTTAAAGTTTAGCATTAGTGGTCGATTTTTCGACGAACTCTAATTTGGCAAAATGGCCGATTCCATGGGATGAATTATTTGATCTAATTTATTCTAATTTCTTCGGTTCAGTCGATGTAAATAAAAGCAAACGAGTAAATTGACCTGGTTAAAAAATTTTTCCCCTTGTCTTCGCATTTTTTAATGTCCAGGGGTTGTAAGGGGGAGAAAACCAGGCGACCCTTTCGCCCATTCGGGCATCTTCAGGGCGACGTGGAGTGATAGGGTCCACAGCCCTGTGGACTGCCAATAAAGAATCGGAGAATGAATCGTCTGATTTTTCTCCCCCTCACACCTCCTGTACATTGAAAAATATTTTAGCGGCGCCATTCTCTCAGCTAACCGCGTCGATATTTACCACCTGTGGCCCATTCAGCGCTCGAATGACCTTTATCGCCCACCTTCCTTATAACACTATCATCCAGTAGTTTCAATCCACTTAATTTCAATCTATATGGAATCGAAGCTTGTGAAGCAATTTGCTGGAAAAATATTCGGCTCAGAAACCTCAGGGTAACAAATTTAGATATTTTAATTTGTGCGCAGACCTGAAGGATCATCAGGATAATAATAACAATTATTATTATTATTCGAACTACTAATATAAGACATTCTGTCCGACCGCAGTACGCAGTCAACACTTTTATGTAACTTAAGTAGCTGCATACTAGAAATTTCAATTTTAATTGTACTTTAAAGTTTTTAAATTAATTATCATAATTATATTTTATATAATAATAATTGTTATTAATTGTTATATAACATTATTATTACAACAACATTATTATATTAATTATTAACATTATTATATTATCATTATTATTACTATTATATAACAATTATTATTATTATTATTATTATTATTATTATATAAAATATAATTATTATAATTAATTAAAAAACTTTAAATATATAACATATTGTTATATAACATTATTATTACAACAACATTATTATATTAATTATTAACATTATTATATTATTATTATTATTAACAACATTATTATTATTATATAGCAATTAATAACAATTATTATTATAATATAAAATATAATTATGATAATTAATTAAAAAACTTTAAAGTACAATTAAAATTGAAATTTCTAGTATGCAGCTACTTAAGTTACATAAAAGTGTTGACTGCGTACTGCGGTCGGACAGAATGTTTTATTATATTAGTTGTTCGAACTCTACATGCATTGGAAAACATCAAACTTTGCGGAGGAGGAAACTTTTTTCTTGGGCGATTAAAATGGGTTATTATAGAATAGTAAACCGAAAATTATAGAAACAATGAATTGGCTCGTGGATAATATTCTTCTATTGGCATAATATAATTTTCGTGGAAATATTTTCTCAGCGGATGAAGGCTTACCTAGGTTGGTAAAACGTCAGTATTGATGTGAAAACAGACGTGAACCGAGAATTTCTTTCCCGTTATCAACAAAAATACAATGATGGTCTTGAGTCATCTAGAAACGTTCATTTTTATTCACAGATGTCTATATCTTCTAAAAGGACCCATTGGAATCCTTGAATACGAAATAAATGAATTATATTTAAATACGCAAACTGAAAATTCCGTTTCAACTCGAAATACTAGATTTTTACTATTTTTGTTCTCTTGATTATCAGAATCCTCGAGCAAATTTCTGCAAGCTCATAGCCAATTCGAATAAACTGCTTCGCTTTACCATCTCCAAATACATTTCCTCGGTGAGGAAATACCAAAAATTATTGACATTCTAAAATTGGCTTTGAATTCGAGGAGACATCTTTAGACAAGGATTAAACGCGACTGCTCAGACTCGTCCTTGGATAATGGTTGAGTTATGGGTTGGATGGCTCGGGAAATGGCGGGTATGGATTTTATGTAAAAGGTCCGCAACGGCGACGGCGGCGCTCCACATGGTCACGCAGCCGAACTAACAAACTTCTTCCTGATCCGGGAAGGTCGCGTATCCCGTGGCATTATAATAATCCCGACTAAAATTTGTACGTTTCTGAATACGTTTGTAGGTATGATGAGAAAAGTCTAAACAAAATTGGTCAATTCGAATTGCTTAGAAGGGTTGTTTTAAAATGGTACACTTGAAGAGGGAATATATTTTTCATTCAGCTAAAAATAACTCGCAATTTTTTGAAATCGACACGACGGGAACTAATTTTTGCAAAAAAATCTTACCACTTCGTTTTCAAAGTTGAAACGTTCAGAAGTGGGAAGACAAATAAAAATTTGTAAAACGCTTAAAAAAAAGTTAAAGTTGAAAAATCTGTTAACGATTTATACGATTCCATTGGTCGATTTTTCGAGGAAATTATCAAGGGCTAAAGCTACTTTGTACCGGTATGGTTCGAGTTCAATTGAAAATTGGAGGTATTTGAAAACCATGAACGTGAAGAAAATCGTATGCTTTTCGTGGTAGGTCTTTCGAATAAATTGCTTGTCGAAATATTACCTTGGGCTATCGAGCCATTTTCACACATGTTCAACAGGTTGACGCTACGAAATAACATCCATCTTCGATTCAAATCCTTCGCTTTCCAAATTCCCTTCGGGCTTTTTCCGAGTCCAAAGAATATTCGCGAGGCTCGAGATACCTGTCGCTCTTCAGGCGCAATTTTCCTCTTTCCCATTATCTTTTTTCGTCCAAGTTGGCTCCACTTTTTATTCCTTTATTCCCGTTCGAGTTTGCCAACATTTTTAATTTACCTGTCCGTTAACCTTTCGTCGGACGATGTCTTTCCTTTTTTACGTTCAGCCGCTAATCAAAAATTAATTGAAAGCTCGCTCTTTCACACATTTTTCCCCCAGCCGAACCGAGAGAAATCATCTCAAAAAAATGTTTCGCTAACGAAAGTGTAGCTCAATGTCAGTTTTTTGATTAGATAAAAAATAAACTGATTATTTTTCCGTCTGAATTGGCTAATTAATTAGTAGTAAGATCGCTTCGATCGAGTTTACGTCCGATTCAAGTCTTTAGACGCTCCAAGTCTTAATTTCTTAAATTAAATCATTAAAATATTCTGATAATTGACCAGCCTTGCGTTCTCACGCTTGTAACAACGCGCGAAATTATTTTCACAAGAAGGGCATGAATATTTTTGCCTAAATTAAATAAAAATCTAATCTAAAGCTGAGCTTTCTTCTAAACTAGTTAGAGCGGATTTTGGGGGGAAATTTTTGTGCTTTTTTTAGACAAGGGTGGAACCGATCAATAACCTCCTTTTCAGCGGTTTTTTTCAGCTGGCTTTGTATTATTCTATCAAACAAGCATTAAGCTCCGTTAGAACTTAGCCCTCATCAACCTTCCTCGCTAACATCCCTCACTACAAGTTCCATGGCTTCAAGTTTGGAAGCCTTCAACCATCGACCGTTCCACGCGTTTTATTAGTTTTGCAAGTTCTCCATCAGTTACCAATTTAATTGCGCCAACTTTCCCTATTCTAAGTTACATCGTCGGCTGGGTGTATTTTGCAAGAAACGGCATCGCGTCGAATTTTGCATATATTCTTCGGAGGGAATGGCTATCGGCGTAAAGTTTCACATTGCGGGAATGGATCGGTGGAAAATTGGAATTCCCTTGGCTCGCATCGGAGGCGTTTCGTTGTTTGAGGAACGTGAATAAAATTTCGGAGCAACCGAGCAGAATTTAGTTAGCAAAAAATGGCGTCAGCATTAGAAAATTAGGCCTCAATATAAAAATGAATGTTTTCCAGCTTTGTAGAATTCGACCGCCATCAAATCCCACATTTTCGTAGCTAATTGAAGTTGAAGTAGCCTTGAAATCGTGGCTTCTATATAACGTGTTGTTAACTGATTAAAAACTTCGTCTTGAGAACAAAATTGCGCTACTTTACTCAACATACCCTTTGTCGCGAAAAACCGCCATTTTCGCTGCATTTCATCGCCCCGTTGTTCAATTTCGAACCTCAGCAGTTTCAACAAATGAATACCGAAGAGAAAATGCTCGCAGATGAGAGGGAATTAAATGCAGCAAATCTTTCAGCAGAGCTTATCTCGAGAAGCTCCAGCCAGGTTAATGACTAGCCCTTTTTTGGCGCCTATCAGCCGCTCCCCATCTCCGCCCGCAGCTAATTAAACTCGCGTTGAATAAACGAGCAACGAAAAGTTTATCTCGTTCAAGGCAACCGCTGAAAAGCATGAAAGAGGATTACCTACGTAATAGTAGTAGATTGGTACAGTAGTAAACAGCATATTAGCACTAGCATTTACAGAGGTGAAACCTTGAGTCCGAAATACAGCAGAATCTCGCCATCGTTTAGCTAAGAATCGACTCTATACTTCGATCGGACAAGGAGGATTAAAAGAGGACGTTCAGCAATATTGCAAACTACATCTAACAGAATATGTGAAACGCCCCAGAAGTATGATTTACCTCTGAAAATTTGACTCTCCCTCCAAAAAGTGACACCCCAGAAAGCCAACTTTCTTGCAAAAGGCCGACTTTCACCCGTAAGTCGAACTATTCCCCAAAAATACGACTTTTTTCAACTTTTCCCCTGAAAGTGCGACTTCCTTCCGAAAGTACGACTTTTAACCAAAACAATTGACAAATAAATGAAAATGTTGACAGTGCTGAACAGTTCAGAACACTGAAATCACTCCCTAAAACAAGTGATGTGGATTGGTTCATCCCCCTTTAGGGAGAGTGAATTTCTTCCAAAAATTGGACACATCCAAGAAAAGGACGAAAAAAATTTTTTCGAAAACAGTGACTTTCTCCTAAATACACGACTTTTACCCAAAAGAGTGACTAACGATGAAAATTTGATTTTCATCTAATAGAGTGACCAACTATTTCTCGAAAAAGTAACGTTCTTGCGTAACGGTGGCTTCTCCCAAAAATGTGTTTTTCATCCAATAGAGTGACCAACGCTTGAAAATGTGACCATCTCTCTCAAAAAAAAAAAAAAAAAAAAAAAAAAAAAAAAAAAAAAAACTTCCTTTTGTAACAGTGTATTTTTTTTTAAGTAAAAAACGTGATATTCATCCAAAAAATTGACCATCTCCAGAAAATGGGCGAAAGTGCTCGGCCAGCTAATAAAGAATTGGAGAATGAGTCGCCTGGTTTTTCTCCACCTCACAACCCCCGGGCATCTCCAGAAAGTTTGACTTTCTCAAAAAACATGATTTCCACCGAAAGGTGAGTCTATTTCTAAAAATGTGACTTTCTCCAAAAAAATATGACTTTTACCCAAAAGACTCATTTTCGATCTAATAAGTGAATTTTTCTCAAAAATTCGACTTTCATTCCGAATTGTGTGTTTTCGCAAAGGAGTGACAACAACCCATAGGTGTAACTATCACCTAAAAATGTGGCTTTGTATCAAAATAGTTACTCCTCCTCAATCATGCGACTTATTTCACTCAAAAAAAGTGAAAGAATTTCTTGTTCTCGAAAGTACGATTTTTTTCCTAGAAAGTACAAGATTGATTCTCCCCAAAAAATCATGCTGGATACTGGACAATGTATTTTTCCACGTTTTTCAAGTATATCGGGCACGATTTTGACTATTAGCCCTCTTCTAGAATTTCCAATTCACCATTTAGCACCATTTTTGGACATTTCCCTTTGTTATGTCCGAATGGGACAAATCTCACGGTTAGCCCTTTAAGAACAGCCGAGCGAACGATTCGTAAGCGTCGGAAAAACCGTAACACCTCGTGGGAAACAAATCTGCGCGAATCGTCAGTACATTTTATTCGGTCGGGATTCAAATACGCGCCAACTCATGACTGCGAACGGTCGGATTATTTTCCTCGCGTCTCCAAGGTAGCGGTTTCTGATTTGCATAGGAGACAGAAATTCACGAGGGAACGAATGGAACGCCCACGTGAGCGGGAATCACAATCAGTTGAAGATGAGAGCGAGGAGTGAAATCTAAAATCGAATTTGCCGACTCGCGCACCAACAACTAGGAAAACAAGCCGACGGCAAATTGATGTAATGGCAGAACGCGTTTTAACGAACCTGACAAGAGAACAATCATTTTTCGATTCGGAGTTGCGAAACGGAATTTTAACTTGAAACGAATATTGAGCTCATCGTACGACAGTGAGAACCTGTATAGAACTGACGATATTATAATTATAAAGATGTGCTCGGCGAAATGAAAATGAAAATTTCAAGCTACAAGCATTTATAAATAAAATACTCCCGAAAATTCACAGGATACTTCTTCCCCCTGAATTTCCCCAATCAGAAAAAATCCCCTAGATTTTGGGGAAAATCCTTAGACCGGGCCAAAACTGCAAAAAAAAAAAAAAAAAAAAAAATGGATCCATGCGAACCTGTTTGACATCATCAGCGACTCAAAAGTTGTCATCTACTCATTTCCCAAAACAGTTGACAGTTCACATCAGCCTTAATGTTTCCATTGATTTCATGACAGAACTGTCAACCATATTTGTATAAGCACGAATATAAGATACGCCCAAAATACATTATTCTGACTCACCTCTTGACGGAGAACAACACTCGCGTTCGGGAATACGAAGAATTTCACGATTTCTACGTTTCATTCACAAAACGACGTCTGTTTATGACGTGGAAATCTCCACCGAATTAATTACCAAGAGTGGCAACGGCAGACTGTCTCGTTCTGCTTCAACTTCTCTTCAAACCGACGGATTAGCGTTGAATAGATAGATAAGATGAGTTCAGTTGAAAGGATTGGATCCGTCCTGATGATTTACACAATGTTTGGACCTAATCTTGGGCTGTAGAAGGTTTATTGAAACTGAATTAATTCATTTTATCACTACTACAACCGAAAGAACCGATGGATTGCATTTCATATTCCAAATAAGAGATGCCACAGATGAAATAAGCCACTTTGTGAGTTCCAAAGATGATTTGCTCGATTGGATAAGGAACGCAAGCACGTTTGATCTTATATTCTCAACTCAACGGCGAGTAAGAAAATTTATTATACTGAGCAAGTTATTCGGCTTCCAACACTTTTACCATTGACATAATTCGACCCTTGACGTCGACATGGTACTGATTGGATCTCCATTAAAGTTCTCTTCTTCATCATAGCCAGCCCAGAGTTACCAACAGGACAAAAGTTATGGAACCGATGGAGCAACGCTATTTTTAGCGGCCATTTTATGTACTAATTTCCTGAAGACTCAAAAGAAAAGTTGGCTTCTTTCCCGAATAATTTTCTACCTAGCCGAGGACATTCGCTCCTTAGGTGTCTTCAAGGCTGCGTAGGACTATCGGTTATTTGGCGAAAGTGCTCGGCCAAGGGAAAAATTATAATTTGGAGCTGTCACATGTTTCCTCCTCTCGGTTATTCCAAAGAAGAAATTCAGTTTTTCAATTAGTATTTTTTTAAAATAATTAATTATCAATTCTTTAACAGACTTCTAAAAGACGTTCTCAGTTTATATAGAACGTTTTATTCTCTCGATATTTATGTCTGCTGTCAAACGGTCTCTGAAGGTTCGATCGGGTGGCTTTTTTCATCGTTTGGAAGGATAACTATTCAGGTATATATAATAATCTCTTCAATCAAATCCATCCAGTAATAACGACCTCAGATTCGGCAAGAGGCCAGAAAAAGCGATTTTCGCTTAAAAAAAAGAAGAAAAAAAAGTTTCTTCTCAGCGTACTAATAACGTTTAGAAAAATTGCACGATCTTATTTTTTAACATGATTTTGTTCATAATCGACTGCCTGCGATTAATTTTTGTTACAATTTTTGCGAGATAATTTTCTCATAATTTTAGCTCGTAAAGAAGAAAATGTGGTGAAAATGAAAAACGGATTTTCGAATTGTTTGATGTTTTTCAAGCATTATTTTGTATTTGGCCGAATTTATTTTTTATCCTGAAATTAGTTACTCAAAAAGTGCTTTCTAACGATGATATAAAATTCTACGTATCATTCTGAATTGATTCACATTTTTATGGAGGTGTGTCTGAAACCACGTAACTACTATATGAAAACATTTTTTCCATTCCTTTTGGCCTTACAGACTTACAGTTTTCAAATTTGAGTCTATTTTGCTTGGACAAAAACTAAATTACTTCTGGGCTGTATTTCTGAGAAAAAAATTGCCTTAAAATTACATTTTTGTGATATTTTTGTACTAGAAAAAAACTACAAGCGCAGGAGTGTTTTTTACATTTATATTTATCGGGACGAAATGGAGATCCTGAGGATCCACCAAAGAATCCTGCTAATTTTCGAATATAATTCAAAGGCGAATCTTAAAGAGGAATATTGTACAGAAACAAACGGATTATTGAAAATAAATATGGCTCAAGTCTGCTAACTTCGTCCCCTTCAAAAGCGACGGAAGCGCAAAAATAATAATTGACAATCGAAAATTCCGCCAATTTCTCTCATCCATGAATATTATTCTACGCTTCTGTTCAACAGAGGAAGGACGAGAAGATATTTTGTCATAAAAATGTTCGAATCTGGGGCTAAAAATATCATCTTTCGAAAAACGAAATTAATTCGGCCGCTCAAGTGTCTTGGGTAATGTAGGATGGGAAAATGGAACGAAATGATTTCATTCGATGAAAATACTCGAGATGAAAAATGAAAAAAAGGAGAAAATTTCGACATTGAGGAAAAGGTGGAATGAATTAAGCGGAGATGAAATAACAGGCGGCATTTTATTCCTCGGAATGATGAAATTTTTATAAATCCCATGCGGGAAATGATCCAACGAATGGGTGGGCGGTTAAAACGATTTTGGACGATCTGCAGCTTAGAAGAGCACTCGAGGAAGCGTGGGCAGTGTTTGAATTTATACCACCAGAGGGACAAATTTTGACTGAAGTACAAAAATACTCGAGACAAGGTAGGATTATCTGTTTTTTCCTCCCATAAGCCTCAATAATGTCCAAACAGCAGAGTTGATTATTAAACCGGTTTCTGCGAATGGTCGTCCATTCCCATCAGTTGAAAAATAAAAAATCGTTTATTCAACCCATCACGAAAAACATTTTCACCGGCTTTTACAAACACCTTCTTAGGTAAATAACGTGTTCGTTTATTTTTAGTGTAAATTGGAAATCAAATCGATTGCAATTTGGAATAATTGAAAAAATTGTGTCGCCCCAGCGACGCGTTTAGTACGAGCTCACGTGAGGATTTAATTTGAAGAAGAAAAAAAATGCTGCAAATTATTTTACAATGGTTTATTATTCCTTCGTTTCATGATTTAATAAGACTATCCATTTGTGATATTAATCATTCCGATCATTTGTGAACGTTTTTTATTCTAGAGGAAACTCCGTTGCAGCATGTCATTTTAATAATTTTTGATTTGGTTTATTAGTCAATAATGAACCATTGTAATCGTCCAATAAAAAAAAAATTCTGTTCGTCCGCTGGCAACACTTTTCTGACGAAACTAAAAAAGTTAACTTCTTGAAATTTCACCAAAAATTCAATTTCAGTCCCACAAAGGCCCAATTCCCGGACTAAATTGCTAGCTCAATTTTTAGGGTATTTTTTCGGGGGATTTGAAGGAGAGAAAATTCGTATTTTCGAATGTTTTTCGGACAAAGGTGTGTTTAATATCAATTTCTTTAGATTTTTGGACACTGAATCGAATAAGACCATCGTGGGGTCAATAGGCTTAATGGTTTTTTTTATTATTTATTTATTATTATTACACGGGCAAGCCCAATTACATTTTCAAAGTAATTACGTCAATATACAAGGGGGAAAACATTAGGTGAAAGTTAGAGGGGAGGAAAATATTATGAATTTCGGGATTGAAAGCGGTGAATTAAAACGCTGCAAATGATTGTACAGTGGTTTATTATTATTTCGCTTCAATATTGATTTAAGAAGACTATCCATTTTTGTCATTTTAAATATTCCGAACATTTGTGAACGTTCCCACCGAAAAACAGATGGTAACTATAGGAGAAAACTCCGTAGCAACTATTGTAATTTTAATCATTTTTATTTTTCTTAATTTCCTAATTAAAAGCTAAACTTATTGCCTAAAGATACAGTTGGATAGAGTGTTTGACGACCCTTTCCAATGAGTATAGAACGATTTTTATAGCTCCCAGAACTCTCGATTTATACCCTCATGTCAAATTTCCAAAAATCTTCCAAATTCGGCCCAAAAGCTGCGATAACTTGAGAACCGATAAAGCTATCGACCCGGCGATGGTTTCATTCGATTCAGCGTCCAAAAATCTATATAATTTGATACCACGTACACATTTTTCTGAAAAACCTTGGAAAATATGAATTTTCTCCCCCTCAAAACCCCCCAAAAATACCCTTAAAATTGAGCTAGCAAGTTGGTTCAAGAATTGGGCTGTCGTAGGACCGAGATTGATTTTTGGTGAAAATTTCAAATTTTTAGCTCATATAGTTTGGCCGGAAAACTGCTAACGGCGTACGGCGGACGGCGGACGGACAGAATTTTTTTTATTGGATATTCGTATTCTACATCCCTTGAAACGTAAAACATCAAATTTTGAGGGGGGTTAGAAATTTTTTTTCTTGGGCGATTACAAAGGTTTATTATTGAATAATAAACCAAAAAAGTCGAAGTCGGGATTCGTTGCAAGAAGAAGGTTGGCACAACGGAGAAGTCTTCGAAGTGGGTGATGTAGCTTCTGGTAATTGGTCGGGGAGCGGCGATCGGGACCCAAAGCGAGGGGCCAGCAGGCCCATCCGCGACAGTAGGAACGGGCTGTCGATGATGTTGTTGAGTACCTTGAACAATACTGTGAGGTCAGCGGAGCAACGACGGTTTTCGAGGGAAGTCAGGTGGCGTCTCCGGAGCACGACTCCATACTCCACGTTGGCCTGAGGAGGCCGCCATACAGGAGACTCGTACTCCAAAATAGGGAGAACGAGTGCCTTATAAAGTGCAACTATAGCTTCAATGCTTGTGAAATCCGTGGAGTGACGTTTCACAAATCCAAGCGCACGCAACGCTCTGATAGCTAATGAGTCAATGTGCCCCGAAAAACCTAACCGCCGGTCGAACAGCACGCCCAAGTCGGTCATAGTGGTCGATCTGCGAAGAGGCGCGCCGCATAGGACATTTATTTATTTGAACAGTTCACGGGAGAAATCCCTTTACATAATTACGACAAAATATTACATAACAACAGCTAACGCATTTTAACAAATAACCAGTGACATATCTCCATACTCGAACAAAACACATGAAAAATACCCAAAACATTCACAAATATCATAGTCAATTTGAAAAAAATATAATTTTTATAATAAATAGAAACAAAAACACTCGGGCTAAGAAGCAGAACTACGACCTAAACAAGCTCAGGGGGGACACAAATACATCAAGAGTGGGGTCCAACTGCAGCAAACAATTTAGCCGTCTCGCAGCACGATGAAGCGGTCGGTTGCTCGAATGGTTAGGGGGGAAAAAGGGACCGACAAGACCTGCGATTGACGACTGTAGAATTGGGGACACAAATATTAATTTTTGAGAGAAGTCACAATAATACATACATAATCACAATAGATCGGCTGGAGGGAACGATGGAACGTTACCACCAAGCATTTGGATGCATTCAGGCCTAAATTTTCATGTTATCCTGGCTTTACAATAGTATTTTTTAGGTTATCAGAAATTCGTTCTATACTCGTAGGAATGCTCGTCAAACACTCCTTCGTCAGCTGTACAGTTAGGCGAAAAATTTAGCAGTCAATTTGAAAGTTAGGAAAAATATAAATGATTAAAATTACAACAGTTCCTACGGAGTTTGCCCGGAATAATTACTATCGCAAATAGATGATCTTTTGGTTTATTATTCAATAATAAACCATTGTAATCGCCCAAGAAAAAAAAATTTATAACCCCCCCTCAAAATTTGATGTTTTACGTTTCAAGGCATGTAGAATCCGAATATCCAATAAAAAAAATTCTGTCTGTCCGCCGTACGCCGTACGCCGTACGCCGTACGCCGTCAACACTTTTCCGGCCAAACCATAATAGCTAAGTTTTTGAAATTTTCACCAAAAATCAATCTCGGTCCTACGACGGCCCAATTCTTGAACCAACTTGCTAGCTCAATTCTAAGGGTATTTTTGGGGGGTTTTGAGGGGGAGAAAATTCACATTTTCCAAGGTTTTTCAGAAAAAGGTGTACGTGGTATCAAATTATATAGATTTTTGGACGCTGAATCGAATGAGACCATTGCCGGGTCGATAGCTTCATTGGTTCTCGAGTTATCGCAGCTTTTGTGCCGAATTTGGGAGATTTTCAGAAATTTGACATGAGGGTATAACTCGAGAGTTCTTGGAGCTATAAAAATCGTTCTATACTCATTGGAATGGTCGTCAAACACTCTCTCCAGCTGTACGGTAGGGCAAAAAATTTAGTTTTTAATTTGGAAATTAAGAAAAATAAAATAGATTAAAATTACAATAGTTGCTACGGAATTTTCCCCGATAGTTACCAATCTGTTTTTCGGTTGAAATGTTCACACATGTTCTGAATAATGACTATCTGAAATGGATAGTCTTCTGAAATTTTATTTGAAGCGAAGGAATAATAAACCACTATACAATCATTTGCAGCGTTTTGGTTTATTATTCAATAATAAACCATTGTAATCGCCCAAGAAAAAAAAATTTATAACCCCCCCTCAAAATTTGATGTTTTACGTTTCAAGGCATGTAGAATCCGAATATCCAATAAAAAAAATTCTGTCTGTCCGCCGTACGCCGTACGCCGTACGCCGTACGCCGTACGCCGTACGCCGTACGCCGTACGCCGTACGCCGTTAGCAGTTTTCCGGCCAAACCATAATAGCGAAATTCTTGAAATTTTCACCAAAAATCAATCTCGGTCCTACGACGGCACAGTTCTTGAACCAACTTGCTAGCTCAATTTTAAGGGTATTTTTGGGGGGTTTTGAGGGGGAGAAAAATTCATATTTTCCACGGTTTTTCAGAAAAATGTGTACGTGGTATCAAATTATATAGATTTTTGGACGCTGAATCGAATGAGACCATCGCCGGGTCGATAGCATTTATGGTTCTCGAGTTATCGCAGCTTTTGTGCCGAATTTGGAAGATTTTTAGAAATTTGACATGAGGGTATAACTCGAGAGTTCTTCGAGCAATAAAAATCGTTCTATACTCATTGGAATGGTCGTCAAACACTCTCTTCAGCTGAATCGTTAGGCAATAAGTTTAGCTTTTAATTAGGAAATTAAGAAAAATAAAAATGATTAAAATTACAATAGTTGCTACGGAATATTTCCCGATAGTTACCGATCTGTTTTTCGGTTGAAACGTTTACACATGTTCTGAATAATTACTATCATAAATGGATAGTATTTTGAAATTAATATTGAAGTGAAGGAATAATAAACCACTGTACAATCATTTGCAGCGTTTTTTACAGCATTATTGAGGCAAAGGAATAACATACCAATGTACAACAGTTTGCAGCGTTTTCTTACATTTCAGACTATGAGCTAAATTTTTCGTCTAACGGTACGAGCGTCCCAAAAAGTATAGAAGGATTTTAATGGTTCCGAAAACACTCGAGTTATAACCACCATTCTCGAAACCTCCCAAAATACAATTAAAATTGAGGTAGCGATTTGGTTAACGAATTGAGCCTTGTCAGAACAAGATTGATTTTCGGTAAAATTGTCAAGAATTTAGCTCTTTTAGTTTCGCCAGAAAAGTGTTGATGGTGGACGGCCAGAACTTTTTGGTTCAAGAAGAAACTTGAAGTTAAGGAATAATAAACCACTGTTTTCCATTAGTTAAATTCGTATTTTACATGCCGTGAAACGTAAAACGACACATTTTGAGGCGGTTTAGAAATTTTTTTCTTGCGCGATTACAGTTTTTTTTTTTTTTTAATCGAATAATAACGCTAAAATAAAACCACCGTAAACTTAATATTTTTCTAATATCCTACCGGATTTTAGATTTGATCACACAAAGTACTTCCGCGTTATTCGCATCTTTTCGCTAGGTGGAAAATCCCTTCCGTTTATGAGTGTAACGGCGCCGACGCGTCGGTGGGAGAGCGGGCGGGTCGTGCGGAGGTCAGTGCAAGGAGGTTGGCGCCACGGTTGAGGTCGGATCAGTTGCCGTGCTTCGTGCGATGGTCGCGCATCGTCAAGTCGGGCGCAGCCGCGTTGTAGCGTTGCCATGGTCGAAGCGGAGAGCAACCGTCGGAAAATGTGTAGCGTGTTAGGGGCGAAACGGCGCCGCCACAAGACGGTCCATTTCGGCGGCGAAGTGCTCGGCACGACCGGAAGCGCCGGAGTTAGCGCCGGAGGTAGTGAACCCGGCACGAGTGCTAGTGGCGCGAGTGCGTCTAGTGAAGATCGCGGCTCTGTCCATAGCCTTCCGGGGCAGTTCGAGGCCAACGTCCAACAGCTGTTTTCCTTTATCGGCAGCGTTCTATCGCAATGGGAACGCCGAAGGACGATGAGCCGCAAAGAAGCGGTGCGTCTCCTCCTTCGCGGCGGAGATGCGTCTCACAAAGAGGCGGAAGCTGTAGGATCGCCTTCCTACAAACATACGCACTGGAAGGTGCCTGCCGGATCGTGCACGGCGCTCTTCCTAAACAAGGTGCACACACTATTGAATGCATGAAATGCATTTCGCACTATTGCTAAATCTACTAGGATAAAATAACTGCTGTAAATAAACTCTATGAAATTCCAAAAAATGCAGCATATAAATTTTGATCAATTTCATTTAGAAAAAAAAATAAAATAATAATAATAATGAAGTTATAATATAAATATATTTATAAAAAAATCTTATCAGGCTTGATTTCTAGTTTTCAAAAAGTTGCGGTTTTTTTCTGTTTCGGTTCACAAATGGAATAAAATTAAAATATCGAAAACCACGTTTCTGATGAAATCAATGGAGCTCTATTCTCAAAATTGTCACTTATAATAAACTCGACTCCTCTTCCGACTCTTTCTATATAAAGTTTTTTTTTTTTTTTTTTTTTTTTTTTTAAAGTACTACGAAATGTTTAACATTTTTTCAACTTGAGGATATTTTGCGTTAAGTTATTATCTATAATTAAGTCAGCTTTAAAAGTCTTTGAGTCATGGACAACTAAAAAAGTAATTTTAATAAATTATTTTACCGTCTCAAATTCTCAAACTTGCCCCTGCTTAATTTCAATTACAAAAATATCCTTCGTTTGTAATGAACAATAATCTTTTCAAATTCTTAACGAAATTTACAACCTACGCGATTAAAGAATCTAACCAAATGTTAAAAATAGCCGCTCGGCCGTTATAACGATTTCAGTGTAAATTCAATTGACACTTAGCTCACCTTTGAATGGTTCGATCCGCCTGCCTCAGAGTGTCCATATGGCGCGTAATATGTGCGCATAGAAAGCAGTTACCGTAGCTGCTCACGTAGCATATTTATCTCAAGCTCAGCTACTGATCGGCTTTCGCGAACAGGCGCGTCAACGACCGCCAACGTCATCCGCATATAAAGAGCATTCGATACATCAATCCTTCGACTGTTGTTAGGAAGAAAAAGAAAAGAACTTTGATATAATTCAAAATACATTAAATGTCTAAATTAACATAATACGATTCAATACAATAAAATTCGATACAATATATTTCAATCTATATATCGATAGCCACATTGCAAAAACCTGTAAGTGAATTTTTTACCAAAATGCATATTTTGAGTTTTTCTGGTCATGTCTGGCCAAACGCACATTCTGGGACCGAGAAAAATTGCCTATGATTCTTATTACTCTTTAATGGCAAGCAGAAGATAT
Source organism: Tupiocoris notatus (assembly GCA_037159825.1). Taxonomy (NCBI): domain Eukaryota; kingdom Metazoa; phylum Arthropoda; class Insecta; order Hemiptera; family Miridae; genus Tupiocoris; species Tupiocoris notatus. The sequence goes on along the minus strand of JASJUZ010000014.1, from coordinate 162,660 downwards.
TACACCGAAAATCTTATCTTGAGTTCGAATATCCTAAATGATGCAGTTTTTTGGCTCTTCTGAATTTTTTTTTTTTTTGAAAATTCACATACAGTTTTTTGCAATGTGGCTATCGATATAATATATATCGTCATATTATTTCTGCACAACTAAAAGAAGGAGAGGTATACGGGTGGATTTGGATGAAAACCAGTGGAGTTCATAGATCACACGGCACTTCCATGTTTCTGTCAGTAATTGGTATAACCAATTTTAAAATCAAGAAACTCGTTACACGTCTCTCAACGTTACGAACATTTAAAACGCAGCAAATTATTGTACAGTGGTTTATTATTTCTTCGCTTCAAAACTGATTTGAGAAAGCTATCCATTTGTGATAGTAGTTATTCCGAACATTTGTGAACGTTCCCACCGAAAAACGGACTGAAAAATATAATGGAAAACTTGTAACAACTATTGTAATTTTAATAATTTTTATTTTGCTAAATTTCCTAATTAAAAGCTAAATTGTTTGCCTAACTGCAGCTGAAGAGAGTGTTTGACGAACATTTCTCCACCATTCCTTGATGTTTTTGTGAATTTTTTTTTTGATTTGATTTCGTCCTAATTAGGCAAAATTATGGTTGGTAATATGTATATCATTACTATGTGCTACATTGTTTCATTCGCTCTAAGTGAATTGGAAAAATGTGCAAAGTTGAAAAATAGGATTTTTTCGTGTATATTTCACCTAATTGTTGAAAATCGCATTTACGTTTTGGAAAGGAATAGGTACAATACTTGGGGACAATGTAGATATGTAGATGGACCATAGTCCATGTTACGGAGAAGAGTTAAAAGTATGCCAAGTGTTTACGTTAATGCTTTAAAATAAAAATAATTACAGCTAAAAAATTACAGAAAATGAACTATACATTTCACGGAGACATAAATTGGCTTATCGCATTAAACTTAAATAATTCTCCTTCATTTTTTTGTTACGCATGTTAGGAAAGGTCAAAGTCAACTTCACCTGGCTTGGCAAACTGTTATACTCTTGTATACCGCAGTCCTGTACCTGTTTTGACCATCTGTCGTGGCTTTTGGTATATTTGAACCTTAGAACTGACGAATTATTGTTGAAGTTATCCAGGATGAAAGTCTTGATAAATTGGACGTGTTATCTCTGCTAAACCTCAGTGCAAGTTGAAACACCAATACTTTATGATACATAGAATCATTTAAAACCCACCACCTACCTAATTATAATTACTAATATACAAATTATAGGTGTCGAATCTCCATTAAATACAATTAAGTGTGCAAATGCGAAATTTATTGCAATACAAATTTATTGATATAATTTAACACATGATGGGGAAAAGGAGACGTCACGGGTTCCTTGAAAGGGTGATTATACTTACGGCATAAGCTGGAAAATAATCTTTAGTTACCTTACCTCAAATCTCCCTTATTTGCCTGGATGAGATGCACAGTTCTGAGAAAATATTTCCGCAGACTCAGCTAACTTTACGATCAACTTGTTGCCTACACAAGTCACGTATTTCAACGTCTGCCAGACTCGTAGCGAACTGTCATCTATCAGCTGCACGCAAACTTTCGGCATCACATTCCTCATCTGAAGTTCATCTTGTAGTACGTGGTCTTCACGTCTGATAAAACTTATATTTTCGATAATTTGACACCGTTGAACGAAAATTCTCCTCTGCTAGATCAAATGATGAAATAAAATATTTAAAAATGATCAACGATAGGGAGGCCATCTATGAAGCTTATATGCAAATGTAATTTCACGGACAAATGTCGGCGAAAAATCGCTAGTTTCACGGCGCGAGGAGATGTAGTTTCAAGCGAAATTGCGTTTCGGACGTGTAACAGAGAAATCCATCCAGCCATCGTAACCTTTGATACTCGTTTGAATAAAACCGTTCAATTTTCGTTCATCAATATTCCCCCTGCAAGCTGCACGTAGTTGGCGAATAAGGGTCGAACCCGCTAACGAGCATTTCAACCAGCTCCATTGCGAATGCAGCATCGCGAATATGAGCCCGCTGTTCGAAAAAAGCCTCCAGGCCGTACACGCAGGCTGAAGTGCTGTCAGCTCTGTCGGTCGAATCGATATTGATGGCTGACATACGAATACCGAAATTCAAACAGAACCCATGGACGGGTTTACGAGTTATTACCGAGATGAGAAACGGGAGAAAAATCTAAGTCGGCGTTCGAAAATCGGTTGAAATTGGCCTTCCACAAATACTATGGTGCCAATTTAATGGAATGGGAAATCAAAACAAATTTGACGTAGGTCGGGAAAACTTTTTCAATATTTCCCGGTACGTAGAATTAGAGGTTGTGACGAGGTCACAGCGCGGCAGTCTCCAGCAGGCTGAGTCTGGCTAGCACGGCTGAGTACTAGAACTAGTTCGTACGGACTAGATAGTTCGGCTAGTTCTAGTTCCGACAACACCGATCTGGCAGCGACGACGAACTATGGACGTCGAGGCAATAGGCACGATTGTCAAGCGAATCGTCGGGGGCCGAGTTCAGTTCGCCTTGAGACGTCGTATCAGCCAGGTTACCGTCGCCCGGGTTCGTTGACCGCCACTACGCCGATCTCCGACCGTTTCCCCCAATTCATTTTTTCATCCTTAGTTTGATGATTTATTCTACCTTTTGCCCAGAAGATATTCTTATAATTTATCCATTTAATATATCAAATTAATTTTGTTTCAATCTTTTCAATTTTATTTTTTCCTTATTTTTCGTTTGTGGCAGCATAAATTTAATAAGTCGTTACAAGTGTGGGATCTTAAAATGTGGCGCGCGCGGCTCATTACACGGACAATTTAAGAGACAAAGAGGGAGATAGATGTGATAGCGGGCGGAGGAGAGAGAGCGCGTGAGAGGTGATAAGGACTTGAGTTAATGGCACGGATCGGGAAACATTGTGTTTTGTCAGTTAAAGAAGTTTCTGTGTTTAATAAATAGTTCGCTTTTATCGGTGCTTCCTTTCACTTACCATACAATCCCCTATACAAGGTTTGCGTTTTTTTTTCTCGAGAAAATTTCTGTAGTATTACCAAAGGAAACAAGGAATCGGAAGTATGCAAGGACGCATTAAAAATATAGCTGTATACACGTGGAGTGAAGTAGACGGTCGTCGTTACAACGTGTTTTACAACTGAGTGTCCTATACAATTTTATCGACCACGCTAACAAACGCTGCAAATGATCGTACCGAGGTTCATTATGCCTTCGCTTCAGTTTTTTAAGAAGACTATCCATCTGTGATAAAAATTATTCCGAACCTTTGTGAACGTTCCCACCAAAAAACAGATTGGACTATATTGTAATTTTAATCATTTTTATTTTCTTAATTTCCAAATTGAAAGCCAATTTTTTGCCTAATGGTACCATTAAAATTAGGCACAAGGAGTTGTCCTTGTCACTACTATATTTAGTAGTTTATTATTTGTGTATGGAGAGTGGGAATCTGTAGTTATTATAGTAGTTGCTATAATTTGGAATGTACGTGGTGGTGTTTACATGTACTTTGTATCATAAAGTTGGGTTTTTCAACTTGTGCAATTTTTTAGCCGAGGTAAACGTTTCAACTTTTAAGTTTTCCTCGATTTGTAACTTGCACGGTGGATATTTTAAACAAAAAGTCTTCAGTTCAGATGTTGGAATATACCAAAAGATAGGTAATTTAACTGTCCACATTTTCCCCATGTAATGTACCTATCCATTTTTCAACCGTTTGTGAGGTATTCCACAATATTGCTGGAATATATACGATAACATCACATTTTTCAACTTTAAACGTTTCTCCCATCTATTTAGTGCATAAGAAACAAAGAATGAAGCATATATTATTGATATACACATCATCAACTATCGTTATGCTGAATTTGAGCGAAATCGATTTAAAAAAGTTTTCGCGAAAAATCCAAGGGGTACCCCTGCGATTTTTATGAACCGATCAGTTATCGATTTTTTACTCCTCTCTCACTAGAGATAAAAATCTGAAATTTTCAGGAGACTTGTATCTTACCAAGATGTATTTTTGTTATTTTTTTCAATTTTCGGAAAATTTTGCAAGTGGTCCAAAAAAATCAGTTTTTAGATGCTCGAAAATTGGACTTTAAACGTGATTTTCGGGGTCAAAACTTATGCGAATCAATTGTTTTATTAGGCAGGAGTCTTCATGTGAACGCCTTACACACGTACATAGCAAAAAGTTTGGCGAAAAAAATTTAAACAGCGCCACAGAAATTATTTCCCGTTAAGCGAGCTCCGCTGGCAGCGGTAAAGGTGAAAAATTAAACTTTTGTTTCCAAGCGACTTTGAAAGCTATTCTTATAGGAAATTCAACGCTGAATCCGAATTTGACGTCAAAACGACGGAAATTTGACGACAACTTTCAGTTTGTGCTCATTTTAGTACCCCACTTTTCATGTTTTTCAACTTTGAAAATTCGTTGCGAATACTCACAACTTTAATTAATTCATGATTCCTACAGGAAATTACACGCAGAATTCGAACTTAAAGTAAAAACAATCAAATTTTAACAATTATTTTTTTTTTTCAATTTTCATACTTGTGGAGTTTCTACATTGGAATTTTTTTCGTCCCGTTCGAGAATTTTGAAAAATGAGTATCTGTGTAAGCAAATTGAGAAAATTTAATTTAGAAGCGATCAAAATAAAAAAGGACAGTTCAAAAGTTATACGAGAAAAACAGGCCAAAATTCGCAAAAACGGGGTCATGCAATTTTGAAATGCAATAAAACTAAAATGTAGGCCTAATAAAAATACGATTTTTTAACCCGATGAGTTTGGCTCTGTTTAACAAAAAAATATATGAGCAAAATTTGTTTACATTGCCACAGTTTCTCAATCAATCGTATACCCACGGTTTGTCGACTTTCACTTCGAGCCCCTCTAGCTCCAACTAAAATCTATCAACGAACAATTTATTGCACTCTTTCGTTTAAAGAATTTAATAATCTACAAATATCTGCAGTAAAATTTACAGCTCCAATGAGAATGTTTCGAGGAAGTCGCGAATAACTGCGGAAAAACGTGGTTCCGGAAAAGGTAAAATTTTTACATAAACCTCCGCCCAGAAAAATCCAAGGCCTAATTCAAAAATCGAATATTTTTTCGCCGTATCATTTTCAACCATATTGACGAATTTGGTATAAAATTGATTTCATCTTTCAATACGTTCCGTCGGGTCGAGAGCGTTCTTTGGTCAAAATGTGAGTCGGCTTGACCATCGAACCTGAAAATCTCTCCAACACGATGATTATGGTAGTCACTAAATAATGCAAGGATCGGTAATCCGTTGAACTGGGGGACGGAAATGAAAAATTTATAAGACCAGGGTGTAAATTGGCTTCGCGATGAGGCTCATTAGCGCTCCACGAGTTCGTTTCACGCATCGGTGTTCTCCCCTTTGAGAGTATAAAAATGACATTTGGCTCTTCTCTTGGTCGAAATATTTTCTGTTCACCGCTCTGTCAAACTTGGTAATTTGAGATAATTGTACCGGTCATTGTAATATGTAATAACTATTATAGGATTTTTTTTATATTTCGGTTTATTATTAAATCATAAACTATTGTAATCGCCCAAGAAAAAATTTTTCTCTCACCCCCTTCAAAATTTGATGTTTTACATTTCAAGGCATATGAATCCGAATTACCAATTAAAAAATTTTTGTCCTTCCGCCGTACGCCGTTCGTCATCAACACTTTTCTGACGAAACTATAATAGATACATTTTCCAAAAATGTTTACCCAAAATCAATTTTGGCCTGAGAAGGGCTCAATCCTCCTAGCCAAATCGCTCCCTCAATTTTAAGGGTATTTTTTATATGTTTTGAGGGGGAGAAAATTAGTATTTTCCAACGCTTTTCAGGAAAAGGTATATTCGGTATCAATTTTTATATATTTTTGGACGCTGAATCGAATGAGACGATCGCGGTTATCGCAGCTTGTGTGTTGAACTCGGGAGATTTTCAAAAATTTGGCATGAGGGTATAACTCGAGAGTTCTTGGACCTGTAAAAATCGTTCTATATACTCGTTGTAGTGGTCGTCAAACACTCTTCAGCTGTCCCGTTAGGCAAAAAATTTAGCTTTTGATTTGGAAATTGAGAAAAATAAAAATGATTAAAATTACAATAGTTGCTACGGAGTTTTCCCTTATAGTTACCAATCTGTTTTTCGGCGACAAATGTTCGGAATAATTACTATCACAAGTGTACAATCATTTCCGGTTTTTTTTATTTTTTTTTTTAATTCTGGGAAGTTTTTGATCCCCCTTCTTCTCCAATAAGTTTCCGGCAAAATGACAATACTATAGTGATAACGTTGTTGACTTGTAATATTGAACATCAACTCATTACGTTGACTGGACAATTTGTTGAACCAACTGTCCGATCGGCTTCGACGCGAACTTGACGATAATTTTCGCAGGGCTGTCCGAACTCTAAATCACACGAGAGTATGAGTCCCTCTCCAATTGTGCATTCGCATCGCAAATACACTCTGAACCACCACCTCGACAATCGTGACAGATTATCGCGCGAATTTCCGTCCATCTGTCCGTTCAGCCTAACGAGGTTAAGCTTCAGTTGACGTCAAGTGGCGGTCGATAATTCGCCCTGCCGTCCTTTTCGCGTTTCTGCGGCGAATTTCCTTCCCACGTCTCAGGCGAAATCTTCGCGAATCCGTTTGCGGATGTTGTTTTTCTACTGAAGAAAATCTCTGCAGTACGATTGTTAAACTAGGTAGGAACATTCTGAACGGGTCTTCTTGCGCTGGGAATGCGTTCGACTTTACTCCTGTACTCGGAATTGAGGAACCTGTCAGAAATGTAAATTTAAAATGTAAACACTAATTTTCTTACAAATTTATTATTATTCAATGTTATATAATTATTTTATAATTTTGTTTATAAGTATTTATTAAAACTCAATTTCATTAAAAGTTTATTATTCGATAATAAACTATATTTATAATAATAAACTATTGTCATCGCCCACGAGAAAAATCCCCCGCAAAATCGCAACCTCAATTTTAAGGGTATTTTTTTTTTAGGGGTTCAGGGTGTGGAGAATTCGTGTTAGGTATCAATTTATATAAGTTTTTGGACGCTGAATCGAATGACAACGGGTTTGATGGCTATAATTTATTGTTCAAGAGCTTTCGTGCGCAATTTTCTACATTCCAAGAGACTTAGCAAGGTTTGTAACTCAAGAATTTGTGGAGCTTTAAAAATTGATCTATACTCGTTGGAATGCTCATAAAACTCTCGTAAGCTGTACTGTTAGGGAAATTATTCAACTTTTATTTAGATGATTATGAAAAAATTAATATAATTAAAGTTATGATAGTTTCTATGGAGTTTTTCTTAATAGTTACCGATATATTTTTTAGTGGAAATGTTAACATTTGTTCGTGATGGTTAAGTATCCTAAGTGGATGGTCTTCTTAAAACAATTGAAATAATTAATTAATAATAAACCTGATTTTTCCTCGATCAATTTGAAATTTCGAGCTTGACAACGCGAAAAATGAGAGTATAGTTGATTCCTTCCAACAACAAGATCACAAATAGTAGAAAATTTATGGTAAACGATTTCCCAAAAAAATTTTTTTAAAAGAATTATGTTTTGAAAATGTGAACAACTATTGGAATATAGAACGATAAAAATAACGTAAAAAGTATATTGAACACACTCATTCGCCAACACGGGCAGAGCCTATACGGAGAATTATATATTTCCAGAACTGTGGCCATATTTGTCGAAATCCGAGTATTATTTTTAGTGTTGCATTGTTTAAACTTGAGAGGAAATAGACAAACGACGAATAGACGACTCGTAAGTATTTAAAAAGAGAAAAAAAATAATGCTAAAAATAATAAAATAAAATATTCATTTTTTTCCCAATACACAAACGTTTTATACTTTCAAATGATGACGCAACGCACCATACTGGCAAAATCATCTGTTCTGGTGATACACTTAAGTTGAAACCAAGTTTTATCCGCGCCATGATTAACCAAAGGAAAACGAAACTTTTTTCCACAATATCCCTCCCCGTTTTTTGGCAGTTTCCTCGCACGTTCCACGAACCGAGATTTTTCAAGGGAATCGCGTGTAATAAGTGCCTTGCCCAATGAAATTATGAAAATAAATCACTGTCTAATTCAAAAAACACGGTCGCCTCTTGTTGAAAATGGCTGCTTCCTCTACATCTTTAGTATTCCATGCAAAATCGCACTAAACAGCCCTGATGAAAATGGGTGGAAAAAGAGAAAACACAACGGGCGAACATTCGGGCGGTATATAGGAGAGAAATTCGATGTCGTCCGGTTGAAGGAAGGAATGCGAGGCTTGCGAAAGTTCCCTTGTCAGGCCATCTGCAGCGTTATCCATCGGGCTCTGGCATGGCTCGGGAAAGCCATTTACATACATATAGAACAGGACGAGATGGAGAGGCGCTGAGGGACATCGTGGACCATACGAAGATCGGCAACGCTAAGCATGCAGTACGGAATCGGTAGAACTGGGTGCGGGAAAGTATGCAGATGGAAGGGTATTGTACGGGTGGTCAGGCACAGACAGAGCCGGCCTAGGTCGAATGATTAGGAGGGTTAGCACGTTCCGTTTTAGCCCGTTAGCCTCTCCTTTTTCTACGGCGATACCGGACCGGAAAAGTCACTAAGACACTGTCGATGTACGCGACTGCGACAAACTACCGTACATGTATTCTCTATAACATATTCCTTCCGAGAATTCATTCATACGACAATAATGCGTTCGATGGATTCGTAGCTGTATTTTCTATCGAAAGGCAATAATCATCGTTTGCATATTGATAAATTAATTATGAAGAGAAGATGCTTTTATAGCAATTGATTCTTAGTCGACCAAGAGCAGTTTTTTCAACATTTTCACGCTCAATAAATTCAACAATGCACTTTCAACTCGAACAAAATAAATGAGCCAAAAATTGGAGATAAATTCTCTTCTTTTGCTCTGGGAAACGTACAAATTTCTCTATCGTTCACGCGTTATTCGAGATATTACTGGAATCAATCAGACTTCTTTTCAAATCTTGAAACAAAAATTAGTTAGCAAAAAAAATTCAGATTTCCAGGTTCATCAAACGTCTTCACCGGAGCTTTTCGAGGTTTAAAACCTAAAAATCAACTCTGACCGATCGGTATTTAATTTTTATTATTATTCAAAATAAATATCTTTATTCGTATAAACCCGTCGTAAAATTGCGAGATTCAATTTTATTTCGCCAACCCTTTTGACCATTAGCTAGCCATGTTGTTCTGATCGATCTAGTTCTGCGCTGCTTTGTTCGTGTCATCAATTCGCCGCTTTGCTCCGTCAGCAGAGCAAAGCCGATTTGAGAGTTCTATCTCAAGACTGTTCGTAAGCTTCTTGCGGTCGGAGTAAGACGTTTCAGGAGAAAACGAAGCTTTCGGAATGCCGAATTCGGGCATTGGGCTGTTCCGTTGTCCGGGATCCGCGCTCGAACGATTTTATTAACTAGCCATAATGGCAATGTCCGACTAATGAAGGCAATTCAAACCGTAGAAATTAAAAATACAATTTTTGGCGATTTAGAGAGATTTGGCTAGTTTTGTAACTCAAGAATTTGTGGAGCTATAAAAATCGTTTTACACTCGTTGGAATGCTCGTTAAACACATTTTTAAGCTGTCTCGTTAGACAAATAATTTAACTCCAAATCAGGTAGGAAATAAAAATAATTTAGATCACGATAGTTGCTGCTTATAATAATGTATTTTTATCTCGTTAGACTTGGATTTAACTCTTCAATGAAACGACGGAAGGTTTTTCAAAGATCTCTCCGCTAGAATCAGGGATTTTTTCAACTCTTCCATATTTATATTTTTTATTTTATTTTATTTTTTATACTTATATTACTCTGAAATAAAGCCATATTCATACAGTGAGATGTCAGGATCGACCGTATGTCGTGATCCTGTATAATAAAACTCGTAAAACTGCAATCCTGGTGGCTATAAGCGGAGTGAGAGGGATCGATGCATTTCATGCCATCTGGCGAACAGGCTGGTCTCGGGCCATTTGTCATTTGGCGAATTTCGTGTTCACCCATAAACGAACTGAACCTGTGCCTAAACACACTGTATTTTGCACTATAGTTTTCTAGGTTGAAATCACTTTAAAATGGTGGTAAAAGAGGGCAAAAATCATCAAAATATATTTACTACAATGTAGGCGTCTAGGTAGTCAAAAAAATTGTGTTGATAGTATTATAGCAGCTCAGTAACCCAAATTTGAGATGGGATGATTGATGAAATAGAACAGTGATGAAGATGATACAAATCATTTTGGTTTATTATGCTATGATAAACCGTTGTAAGTGAACTAAGGGGTACGAAAATAAAAACTGATTCTTCGCTCGCTTATTCTCAATAGGTAAGGTAGATACTTTCTGTTCACTATGTATGAACTGGGGAAACTTTTCAGCATATTGTTTCACTCGACGTGCTTTCTTTCCATCATTTATTTCCCTTCAAATCCCCTTGGTAGCGTATAGCTACCAAGTTCTATGCACTTTGCAACGTCTTTCTCCTCCTTTTTTGCAAAACAAAGTTTCCAGCTCGATACTCGCGGATAATACTCTGTTCCTTCGTCGGTAGTTTTTACGTTTGAAGGGTTGAGATGGATGGTAAGGCTTCGACGGATGGGAAAGAGAAACGTTTCAGAGATGTACGAGCAGAAAAAGACGGCTTCTTCAGCTTGTTCGGTACTCACCACCTGAGCCAAACCGACCGACCAATTCGGCCATTTCTTTATTTGTTTCCGTATTTCGACGCTCTCATTTCTTTTTCCGTCGGCAGGTCGCGAGAAAAATAAGGCGACTTTTTCCGTTTCGCTCGCTCGTTTTCTATTTCCGTTGGAGCTTTTCTTCTGATTCAAGCCAAAGAAACATCGATTACCTAAGCCGTACGAGAAATCTTAGCTGGAAGACCGGCTCAGGGATCCTGCCAACGGTCGCCGCATGCTCTGATGCTGTATAAAATCAATACCGATACGAAAGAAGCTGGCGAATATAATGTATTTGGGAATCCTTGGCCACGAGATTTCATTGTAATATTACCCTTTCTACGTAAAAGAGTTCTTTCACGAAATTCGATTGTTCATGGGAGTTCGTTAGAGATCTAGTTGTTGAAAAAAGGATAGGAAGGATTGAACTAGATACTAGAGCGATTGAATCACGAAATTATTCTTACTAGGAATTCGTATGCTATAAATTCTTAGTGATCCAAAAAGACAGAGAAGACAAGGGGCTCATTCAAAAAGATTTTTTTGTTCTGTACTTAGCAGCTCTTCATTTCAGACTCTTCATTTGAGAAAATTAAGAGTTGGAATAATCGAAATTCCTTAAGACTCTTTGAGGAGTTGTTCTGCTCGAAAATAGGAGTCATTTGAAGAGTAATCTACGTTATTAGACAGTTGAGGATAATTTTAGCTGTCGATCAGATGTAGGGCCATAAGAAACACCAATATACTCAATTCATTCATTCTCATTAATCATCAATCATTATGAGATATTTCATTATCATCAATTCAAAACATTTTCGTTTTTCTCTGTTTCAGGTAAGAAGCATTAAGAAGATCAGACAGGTAACCCTTGCATGCCTAGCACAGGATTGAAAACCGAATAGGAATCCACTGAACCTCCTCAAAATTTCGACGACCGCTTGAAAAGGAGCTTCCGTCGGCAATTTTCATATTCCACTGAAAATGTGACCCGGTTTTAAATCCTAGGGTCGATATACCAAACTTCTCTTCGCTAACGGTGCAACACACCTGCGGTCACGCCACCAGACGCTCATACAACTTTTGAGAAACGGGTCGCTTCACTAACTCGACTTCATATCATTTCCAGTGAATTCATACCTCTCACGAATACAGTAAAGTGGGAAACCCGCGTTTTAATACGGTGATATTGCAAGTAGATCTCTGAATGAAATCGGTGATGCTTCAAGTGTAAGGTGTTTTCCGATTCCGAGCATCAAGACAACATTTAAACTTTGGTTAACGCGTTCTTTTCGATAAAATACGTTATAGAATAGCTTCTTCAATTTTTTCCCAGCAACAAAAATATTTTCTCTTGGCTGAAAAAAAATTGAACGCTCAACAGATTTACCACGATTTATTTCCTGATTGAAAAACAATTACTTGCCAAACAATCATCATTGTTACATTCAATTTCCCGATGAACGGTAAAAAACTACAAACTATTGTACAATGGTTTATTATTCCTTAGCGTCAATTATGATTAATGAATAACTTCCACATGTAACGATCCTGACCATTTATAATTTCCACCTAACTGGTTGAGGGAAGAACTCTTTAGCTACTATTTTCATTTTAATTATTTTATTTTTCTCAATTACTTATTAGATCATTTTAGTACCTACTTCGTGTTTTTTTTTTTTTTTTTTTTTCTTTAATAACTTAAACGAGTGAAGTAAAATGTGTCTCTAATGGTCACAACAGTCCTCCTTCCACTAGACGGTAACCATGAGAAACATATGATTTAACAAAGTAACCAAAACTCTTAAGTTTAAGTTTTAAAAAACACGTACAAATCTATATAATTAATATTAAACACACTTATGTTTCAAGGAATGTAGAATCCGAAATCCTATTTTCAAAATACTGCAAATTATTGTACAGTGGCTTATTATTCATTTGCTTTCATTTTATTGTGATTCAAGAATACCATCCATATGTCTTAGTAACGATTCCGAACAATAGTGAACCTTTCTACCTAACAACAGATAAGTAGGAAAAACAACTATTTCAGCGTAATTTCAGTTTTTGTTTTGTTTATTATTCAATAATAAACCATTCTAATCGCCAAGATAAAAATTGCTACCCCCCTCAAAATTTGATGTTTTACTTTTCAAGGCATTTTGAATCCGAATATCCAATTAAAAAAATTCTGTTCGTACGCCGAACGCCGTCAACACTTCTCTTACAAAACTATGAAGCCTGAATTCTTGAAACTTTCACCAAACATCAATCATGGCCCGCCAATGGCTCAATTCTTTAACCAAATCCCTACCTCAATTTTAACGGTATTTTTGGGGGGTTTTAAGATGGAGGAAAATTTGTATTTACCAACGTTTATCAGAAAAAGATGTATTTGGTGTCAATTTCCTTAGATTTTGGGACACTCAATCGAATGAGACCGTCGCGGGGACGATAACTTCATTGCTTCTCGAGTTATCACAGCTTTTGTGTCAAATTTGGGAGATTTTCAGAAATTTGGCCTGAGGGTATAGCTCGAGAGTTTTTGGAGCTATAAAAATCGTTCTATACTCGTCGGAATGCTCGTCAAACACTCTTTTCAACTATATCGTAAGGCAGAAAAATCAGAATTTAATTTGGAAATTGAGCAAAATAAAATAAAACTTATTAAAATTACAATAGTTGCTACGGAATCGTCCCTTATAGTTACCAATCGTTGATTATTGAAAACGTTCGCAAATGTTCCGACAAGTTATTATATCAAATTAATGGTCTTCTTACATTATTATTGAAGGAAAGGAATAGTAAAAAATCATTTCCAGCGTTTTTCTTGGGCGATTTAAACGTTTTTATCAATGAACCAAAATGATGGTCTAAATGAATCGTGGATCAATTCTACTCTGAAAGAACCCAATTCAGTTATCTGATAAAACGTAAATTAATCCAACGTCCTTACTGCAATGCGGACTTTTACTGTTAGCACTTGTGTTATAGTCCGCTTTCTATAGTCGACTTCAATTAAACAGTATAATCTAGATAACTAGATTAATATAACCAACGGGACCTCTCGAGCAATAAACCTAGCAAACTTGAGACATCGTCTGTTCTTCCAAAATCAATTACAATATTGATTGCTGAATTATATACTGAATATTTTTCCTCTCAACTGTAACTTTCATATCCGAATCTTAGAATCGCACGATGCTCGTCGTGGCTTCCCTTTGTTCGTTGGACTTACCGCCATCAAATCGCATTGTAATAGCTTCAGGGTCGATCTGTCTCTTTGCGTTACTGAGAGCAAAATCACATACAACTTCAAAAGCTGTTACGGCATTCAGGAGGCACGAGTTGTCAAAGTTTTGCACGCTTTCTGGCTATAGCGTAGCGTGTAAAATAGAACTGGCTTAGTTAACTTGACACCCACGCTCTTGCGGTGAAGTTTCTCATAAGTGACACGTGTCTCGAGTTCGCCGAAGCTAAAGGAACTTGGGCTGCGGTTTGAGTACGGGCGCGGGTCATAGAAAAGACACACCGTCGCTACTATTCTAGGAGAGGGAGTTTTATTATTGAATTCACCATTTCGCCACAGGTGGAAATAGTGTGAGCGGTTTTACCGCCGAAATTTCATAACTTATATGCCGAGGGAACGGTATGTTACTGCATTGACATCATTTCATTTTTTCATGTTCTATTTTTCAACTATTTTTCAATCATTTGAGCGTTTCAAGTCAGCCTCTCGCAGGTTTGGTACATATGCTTCGTGCAGTAAGAAACAATTTATTGTAATCGCCCAAGAAAAAATTGCTCTAACCCCTCCTCAAAATTTAATGTTTTACGTTCAAGGCTTGAGAATTCGAATATCCAATTAAAAAAAATTCTGTCCGTCCGCTGTACGCCGTCAACACTTTTCCGGCCAAACTATAATAGCTACATTCTTGACCAAATCAATCTCGGCCTCAGAACGGCCCAATTCTTGAACCACATTGCTAGCTCAATTTTAAGGGTATTTTTGGGGGGTTTTGAGGGGGAGAAAATTCATATTTTCCAATGTTTTCAGAAAAATGTGTATTTGGTATCAATTTCTATAGATTTTTGGACGCTGAATCGAATGAGACCATTGCGGGGTCGATAGCTTTATTGGTTCTCGAGTTATCGCAGCTTTTGACATGAGGGTATAACTCGAGAGTTCTTGGAGCTATAAAAATCGTTCTGTACTCATCGGAATGGTTTTCAAACACTCTCTCCAGCTGTACCGTTAGGCAAAAAATTTAGCTTTTAATTAAACCACTGCACAATCATTTGCAGCGTTTTTATTTCAAACACTACTTAGCTCATTCAGACATCTTCAGGGAAGCGTTGGTCCATGTGACCCAATAAAATTTGAAATGCGACGATGGATGAATAATAAACGGTTCCAATATTCGGGAAAGGTCTTTGATAGATCGCAATAAAGCAAATAAAGTTTCAAAATTATTCAGCGTGAGTGACGAAAACGTACAATACAAAAAACAAAAAAAGTACAAAAAAGTTCCAATGCCACTTGGGCAATGCACGCATGTTTTGCGGTGTATTCATTTTATACAGCTTCGATGGAAAAATAATTTCTCCGCGAAAAAATACTTCATACGCGATATCGACTTTTATCAATTACCTCAGCTACTGTTTACGGTATTTCGTGGGACGCGACTGTATAAAATATTGGCCTACCCGCCACTGGCTTTTCCAATATTCAAACGGACGTTGCGTCACTGGGACGAATAAATAATTCTCCGCCTCATCCCGGGTTGCTACAGCTTTAACTGGACCGAACCGACTGAAAGCCGTCGAATGCTCATCAGCATGAGAAGCTCGCAACTCCGTAAACAAAGAAAAACCTAGGTCGACCAGAAACTCCGAATATATGGTGAACTGAAATTTACAAAGGATTTAGAGCGAAGTTGAGTGATGATGATTCTATAAGTACTGGAAAATCCCTGTTTCAAGTCAATGGGGGAGGGTAGTCAGGCGTATTGTTTCATCCATGTTGACGCAATATACTGAAATATTTTGATCGTGTGTGACATTTTCATAATCTCATAGGAACACACTATGAACAATCGACTATTACAAGTCGTTCTTTCCCTTTGAAAATCATGGCACGGGATCATTTACCTTCAAAAATCATTCGTTCTAGTGAAAGTTAGTACATGCCCAGAAAATCGGCTAATGATTTGGGATAGGATTCGCGGAAGATTGCTTCCGACCAGTGATATGTGACCAAGTAATTTATCACATGCAAGGAAAGTGGAAGGGATATGCCAGGGGTTAGTTCGAATAATTTGTAACGACACGCATCAGCTGAATGAGAACCTCTCAAATTTCCCTTCAATCGTCTCGAACACGTAACAACGTAATGACAGCTTTATTGATCGTTCCCCCCATACACGTTTTATTTTTTTTATTTAAAAATAAGGTACCACCTCATTTCTTGTAAAATGGGGGCAGTTTTGCTTCTAAGCTTGATGGAAAGAACGTTTGGCTTATCCAGTTAATGTAATTTCTAATTTTTTTCTTTACACACATCCCAAAACTAAACTAACTGATTTTCTAACATGTAAATGTAGCCTACTTTGGCCTCACGAAGGGTTGTGATTTGTTGTGCGTTCATTGTATTTTTGAGTTCGCTGGTTCGAAAATTTCTCGATTTTCACAGGTTTCCAATCGATAAGCTATTTGACGGAGAAGGGGCATTTATTTTGCACACGTTTGAATCGAAACGGAGCTCACCAAAATCTCCAAATTCTCCTTATTTATTTTTTATTTATTTACAAAAACGGAACCAGCTCAATTACAAATTATATAATATATTGTTGTATTGGGTAGGCGAGGGGGAGAAGAACCAGGCGACATATTCTCCGATTTTTTATTTTATTTTATTTTATTTTTTTATTTTTATTTTTTTTCTGGCCCTGAGGATGGCCCGATGTGGTTCCACATCGCCCTGAGGATGCCCGAAGGGGCGAAAGTACTCGGCCAGAAAATAAAAAATCGGAGAATATGTCGCCTGGTTCTTCTCCCCCTCGCCTACCCAATACAATGAGAGATGCGACGACTCAACCAAGAAGAATAATATATTGTGCGACACCGCTTTAAACAAATATTCCTAACAAGTAATCAAGACAAAAAAAATAAAGATTTGCCCTTCGGAAAGTACACGACGGGGCTGGCACGAACTGGCTAGTGAACAACACAAGAAGAAATTGTTATAATATTGTTACATATTATGTTGCATAGTGCATATTACGTTATATGTTCATGATCCAATTGAATGCGACAGGACTCGGTGTTCGAGTTGGCCAAATGTATGCGCACGGTGTTTTAGCCTTTTTCCCCTTGTTTAATTGAGGTGAGGTTCCTCATGGACTAAACGTTTTCAACTATCAGTACCCTGCGATCGTACTGCTCGCTTCGAATGCCATATATGGTCGGGAAATCGAATCAACTTCGCTTTAATCTACGGAGCGGGCTAGCAAAAAATCTGGGTTTTCTGGGTTGATTGCGTAGCTCCATCGGGCTAGTTGGAATTCCTCGACGCTACCGAGCACTAACTTTTTCATTTTTCCTGTAAAGGATAAATTTCATCGCCGCGACGGCCATTTTTATGTGTTCATCAGCACGGCGTAGAATTCGCTAGCAGGGATCCATTTTATGGTTCAGTATGCGAATAAATTGATTGAAAAAAGGTTTTATTCCTTTTTGGAACGTTATTCAATAGGTAATAAACCATAACATTGATTTTCTAGATAGAAGTAAGTTTATTTTTATTCGAGATTAGCTACTTTTGGCAACATGAAGCTTTCGTCTTTTAGCTGTTTAGTGACAATCTTTCTCTTATTTGGTTCGATTGCTACATACCCTATTTTCACGGGCGAACTCGATTCCCAGTCTACGTCTAATGCAACGAGAAATTGAACGACTATGAAGTTCAAATCAACTACCAACTCCCTTATTTGTTAATAAAATAAAGAATATATTTCTTCACCGGATTAAAAAAAATTCGACGTATTACAAGTGAACTTTGCTTTTACTTCCGACTCGACTAGGCTTTTTGGAAATCTCCGCTTCTGTCATTTTCCAAGCTAATCACATTCATTGAATATGGAAAATTGGCGCGGAATACAAACGGAATCAGGTATGAAAGAATTCGGCGAGAACTGGAAAGAAACGAACTCGAACGCTGTCAGCGGTGGAATTCACATGATGACTCAGGAGAGCAAGAGGAAGAGAGAAAGAGAATTGGAAGGCGGCTGAGAGGAATTCGCCTGCGTTCCTTCCGTTAAACGACAAGTTCAATAAAAATCCGCAGCCCCCACCGACGATACGCTATATCCAAGGCAAGGAAGAAGAATCCGTTTCCATTAAGACGATTGTGAAAGATCCTCTCCACCTACCGCCATGTTTCCCGTCTCATTCCGCGAACCGCACTGCAATCACTCGAAACGCCTTCTCTGTTCGCGATCCTTTATTTACCCTTATCTCATGTAGAAAAATAATGATCACCCAGGAAATAATTGAACGCGAGAATACATGTTCATACGAGTGTGAAACATTGGTGTGCAGCGAACTCAACCTAAAACCTTTTGATCTCGATTCGCTTGCTAAATTTATCCGCTTGGGATTTGGTTTATCTCAATTTCCCAGTGACCTCAAATTCAACTATATTATTTTCAGTCAAGAAGGTATTTATCTAATTTGAAAAAAAGTGAAAATCGGACGATTTTTCAACCTATTCTAGAGACGAGACATGAACCACAAAACCGAAATTCAATCTAGACAGCAACTACACAAGGATGCTATCCGAGATAGAATGGCTCTTCCAGCTCTTTCGATTTCCTAGACGTTTTGTTCATCATTCAGCGAATTTTCGGGAAAAATATCGACAGTGAATTTGCAAAACCATGTATGTCTTTTCTCAAAATTTTACAGGAGACGAGAAAAACTTCTTAATTTGCTCTATTACGAAGGAAACGCATAAATTTTCGTCACAACAACGAAGTAATCGTGCCATCTAATCACCATATGAATTTTAGACATTTTACAGTTATGATTTATGTTTTACAGATATTTAGGACATACATGGTTTTGTCCAGTACTGGAGAGGACTTACGTGGTTTGTTAAGTTGTAGGGTGCTAGGTTGAATAGTAAAGACTTAGGATTATACATTTTAATTAAGTTTTTCATAGAAAATAGGAACAAAATGTGACGAGGCACACAATTGGCAACTTATTTTACCAAGGTTAATCTTTTGGTTTTTCCAAAATTTTCGTCACAAGAAAACTGCCTCTTTATTTTTGCTAAGTCTTCAAGCTTTATTTAAATATTGCTGAATTGCAATTTAAACCACCATTTTCTACCTTCTCAATTAACTTTTTTTAAATCAGAATGAATAATGTTATCACAACATGGACTAAAGCATCGGTGTGTTGACCAAGACACCCAAACCAGTGGATGGGTATTCCAAACGTCAAACTCACCCTCAATCAACAGAATAACATTAAAGTAGTTAGGTAATCATTATACTTTAGAACTTCAAGTTTGGACGGTTACTAGTAAGTGACAAGAACACAATAATGAAAGCTTGGGAAAATTCTGTGAAGAGAGCTGTCATGATTGTAAGACACTAAAAAGAGAAAAATAAAAAAACGTTTAAAAAAATAATAAACCGACTTAAAAAATATTTGCCTATATAATAAACTCTGAAAAGGAAAAAATAACAAAAATTTCTCAACTTCGCAGCAACTCATTCGCCAATTACACATTTTAAGGACTACTTTCTACTCGTACTGACCTGACCACTTCCTGATTGATTGGAACACCTCCCCTAATAATATAAAAATTACTATTTCTAATTTCCCAAATGATTAAAAGACTTACCTTTCACCTCTGAATCGCCTCCACATTCAAGACTATTCAGGACTACCCGATGGTTACAAATAAATATGAATTTACAACAAAGTAGTACCTAGGTGCCAGGTAATAAGTCTGGGTCTGGACGTGAAGATTCATAGAGAAATCTGAAATGGTTTTTAGGAAAAGGCGTGAATAGTCATCGTCATATTGATCTGGTTAAAAATCGGTTCTCATAAATAATGCTGGTTTGCTCTGTTCAAGAATCATGAAATTTACTCATTATAATTATATTCTTACTAATTCGGAATCTATAGGCTTCTCCAAGACAATATAAGAGAGGCGCCGACTCCAAAAAATTATCAATCTGGAGGCGATTCAGAGGTGAAAGGAAAGTCTTTTAATCGTTTGGGAAATGAGAAATAGTAATTTTTATATTATTAGGGGAGGTGATCCAAACAATCAGGATGTGGTCAGGTCAATACGAGTTGTAAAGTAGTCCTTAAAATGTGTAGTTGGCGAATGAGTTGCTGAGAAGTTGTGCCATTTTTGTTATTTTTTCCTTTTCAGAGTTTTATTTATAGGCAAATATTTTTGAAGTCGGTTTTATTTTTTTTTAGTTTTTTTTTTTTTTTTAAATCTTTGAAAAAGGTGTGATTTAAATACTACTTAATTAACACTCCTCTTTTATTTCGACAAAAAGGTTGAATTCAGTTGAAAACACCTAAGGTATCTTCCGTCTATTCAACCATAATTGTTTATTATTAAAACAATAACAACCTTATGAAAAATTTGGGTTTCTATAATCAAGTTGGGTTCTAAAACCATGTATGTCTGGAATCTCAGCCAAACAAATCCATGTAAGTCTACCATTTGATTCCCTCGCACTTTCTGGGGCTTTTTTCATAGTAATAAATTTAACTTACTGGTATCACTTACTTCATATACACGAATCCACTAGAGACGATGCAGAAGCACTAAATAAAAACTAGAATAAACGGAAAACTTACCTTCAATGAAGAACTTCCATCAACAGAGCGAAATTCGTCAGACTTACATGGTCTTACCACTACTGATGAAGGTAATAGACTTACATGTTTTTTCATTCGAGTACAGAGAAGAAATGATAACAGATAGGTGATAACGGCCGGTTCTGGTGGGTCGGGAGCCTCACAAAGTATCAGAATAGCTCAAAACCTTATTTTCGAAAAAATCAAGACTTACATGGTTTTGCCAATTCACTGTCGATATGCTACTTGGCTCTTCCAAAAAAAAAAAAAAAAAAAATCTACCGTCAAATTTAGATCCGAAAACACGTACAAAATCTGTGCGATATCTTGCAGAAAAATACTCCGCGGCAAAAGTAGTTATGAGTTCTTGGGCAGACAGATTGGAGCAAAGGGTGGTGTTCAAATTTGACCATAAACTTTCCGAAAATTCGAAAAACAATTGAGACCCGATAAAAGGGCATTTTGGTATTCATCGATTCATAATCTACTATAATCGTGTCGTTATCTTTAACGGTTTTCGTATTGTTGTAATTTCTATAGAATTTCTCGGTTTTGGAATAATGCGTAACGATAATATTACTCGAGCATTTATAGCCGATATAAAAACCTATCTAATTCGTTATAATATTCTTCAAACAGTCTATAATACGCTTCGAAGTTTTCTCGTAAGGCCATGCTGCATGACTGAAACGTTTTCATCACACGATTTTTGAAATAGATTTCTATAGTAGTATTTTCGAGTTAGAGCAGATGCTTTACGGCATGCTAAATTACGGTAGCAGGCTGAACGGAAAGCGCTGAGTCTAGAAAACCTTGAATAAACAGAAATTTACTTTTTTCCGTCCGTACATTTCGTGCAACAAACGCATTAACGGCGGCCTTTTTGGGAAATACCTCGGTCGCGGTTGAGTAGGAGAAATATTTCTTCAAGGAAACGTTGGTTGTTAGCAATAGCATAGCTCAGCTCCGACACCCGAACGGTGGAGATTTTCCTCGGGCGCACTTAATGGTCTCTTTTTCAGCTCTTTTCGCTTTCCCTTTTTTACCCGGTCGGCGATGGCGTTCACATATTTTTTCAGCCTGGTTAGATCCTAAGTCGTAATTTGAGTAAGTTAACGCCGGGGATAAATTCTTATCCTGCGCGGTCGAATTTCATTTTTGTTTCCGATGTTTACAACCAGCACAACTTGTGGAGAGCACAAGTAGCGCTTAACACAAAAAGAACAGCATTAATATATTATTAATATATAGGGGATTTTTACGTGTTTAGGACAAGTTTTGTTTTTTGTTCAGTTTTCAAGACGACCGCAAGTCATCGATTAATTGTGAATGGCAGAGACGAATGTATTAATATTCACTTTATTGAGTCGATAAAAATGCGAACGTCTCCATTAACTATCAAGGCATTGGATCATATTTCCCGCACGAGGTCGTACAAACAGCAATAGCCGTTTGTTCTATCCTCGATCGATAATCTGGAAATTCAGTTATCAGCTTCCTATTTCAGTAGTTTCGCCGTCCATGCTTCGCCCGTAGGGTTGGCTATGAATATAATTAACCCAATCTGCTCTTCATCGCTGATTGGGAGATGTAATCCTGTGCCTCCTCTCCTCAGATCAGCTCTGAGTAGGGCTACCCTGACCGCGGTAGCTTCACTGATTCGTCCGTTATTAGATTCTAAAGCCTGCTATCGCCCGACGACCAGCCAACACTTGTGGACCGTGGCAGTACAATTATCTCGCTGATGCAATCGGTAAAGATTGAGGCCGACTTGTGAAAGAAATCAAATTCAGCAGATAGCGGTCCGAAATTGAACATAATTGTGCTCCTACATTGCACCCAAGACTCGCATCTCAATCTTCAGTACAGATCTATTAGATTGCATGGTATTATCATGGCAGATCAGACATTGACGTATTTTTTTTCTAAAATAGTCATAATGCACCTCGTCTGATAAATACATTTATTAATAAATTTTTCCCTGATGGGAGACGACCCAAAACATCAGCGCACGAATGAAACAATGAAAAAGTTGACATTTTATTCAATTTGTAGGCTTGCAGCTTGACTATAGAGACCAAAAAATGCTTTGAAGTAATGGGATTGCATGCAATTAACAAGAATATTCAGATTAGCATTTCCAATTCGAATTTCGGCATTTCATTCATTTTGCCGCGCCTGCCATTGGCATTTAAAGCCATCAAGCAAAACCCGTCATCGTATCGACTCGTACGTAAGCAAATCGGAAACGCTCTCATTCAAACGAATACATCGAAATCCTTTTAATGCATCGCCTGTCAAACCGTATTCCTATCCCGTACGATGAATCGACTGGATGGAATTAGCGAGGTTCGGCTATTGCACCACTTTTCCGTCTGATAAGGCAGAAGAGCCCTTCCGGAGTTGTGATGAAATTAAACAAACGAGGCGGAATGCTGACGTATCTCGAAAAGCATTACGCGCTATAATCACGAATTGGAGGTCACTGAGTTGTCGGAAAGTTGAATCAATCAGTCCCAGTCGGCCGCAACTCGCATTCCTAATTTTACCTGCGATGCGATCTCATATTCGATCAATAATGAGCTGAAGGGGCAATCGGGGGGAATGGATTGAAATTCCTCTTGCGGTCACGATCATCCAGCGTAATGTTCTATGCAATCGTAATCCCCTGATGGTAGCTCGGAGAAATTTCAAGTAGTTTGAGCATCCACGAGTGTGCTGCGGCTTTGTTCCAGATAATAGAAATGAGGAAGGAGCAGGTGAACTATGCCGAATAGTGCTAATTGTGACTTAAAAATCACGACTGGTGATGCTAAAAACTTATGAATCCTGGATATTGAGACTCACGACAGCTGTTGTCCAGATGGTGACTAAGATGGAGAACCGGCGGTAACAATGACGGCATTTAATGAATGAATGAATGAATGATTCTTTATTGCGTAAGGGATACAATATCCAAAGCAATGGAGTTCAATGCGAGAAAAACAAGTACAGACTTAAATGAAAAGATTTAGCACATTTATCAAGAACAATAGAACATAAACCGAATATTACTTGTTGCACACAAAAACATTTAATGATCACTGCTGGAGGCTGATGTGTCCACGACTTATGACTGATGATGACTGCTGTGGGCGACTGATTCTCTTTGCATGTTGACCAGATTTCTTATCAAAGAACTATTTCTCTTACTTGACCACCTAATATATTAAATTCAGGAAGAACAACACGACTCACCATATTCAACCCACATCAAGGTCTATGGCGAGGGTTATTACTAGATTACCACAGGCTACTAGCGTTAATGAATCAAACTAGAGGATAAACGGCAGTGTTCTCTATGAATTTGATTCATTATTCAATAATGACCCATTGC
This sequence comes from Tupiocoris notatus, assembly GCA_037159825.1. Taxonomy (NCBI): domain Eukaryota; kingdom Metazoa; phylum Arthropoda; class Insecta; order Hemiptera; family Miridae; genus Tupiocoris; species Tupiocoris notatus. The sequence goes on along the minus strand of JASJUZ010000014.1, from coordinate 138,545 downwards.
AGCCACTCACGAAAAAAATTCCAACACCCCTCCCCCAAATTAGACGTTTCAAGGAATGTAGAATCCGGAATCCTATTTTAAAAATAAATGCTGCATATGATTGTACAGCGGTTTATTATTCATTTTGCTTCATTTTATTGTGATTCGAGAATACCATAATATATGTCATAGTAACGATTCCGAACAATAGTGAACGTATGTACCAAACAAAAGATAGGCAATTATAAGGGAAAACTCCTTAGCGTAATTTCAGTTATTATTATTATTAGTTATTATTTATCATAATGGCGGATTTAATAAAAACAAAAATGAGTTGGAGTTCGCTTTAGACTTAGCACAGTGGATAACTTGAACTGAAAGTAGTCAATTCAGATGTTTGAACATACCAAAAGATAGGTAATTTAACTGTCCACATTTTCCCCATGTAATGTACCTATCGACTTTTCAACCCTTTGAGAGGTATTCAACAATATTAGTAGACTTTACACGAAAACATCACATTTTTCGACTTTAAACGTTATTTTCATCCATTTAGTGCAAAAGAAACGAAGAATGAAGCATATATTATTGATATACACATCATCAACTATCGTTATGCTGAATTTGAGCAAAATCTATTTCAAAAAAATTTTCGCGAAAAATCCAAGGGGTCCCCCTGCGATTTTCGTTAACCGATCAGTTATCGATTTTTTACTCCTCTCTCACTAGAGATAAAAATCTGAATTTTTTAGGGAAGTTGTATCTTACCAAGATGTATTTTTGTTATTTTTTTCAATTTTCGGAAAATTCCGCAAGTGGTCCAAAAAAATCAGTTTTTAGATGCTCGAAAATTGGACTTTAAACGTGATTTTCGGGGTCAAAACTTATGCAAATCAATTGTTTTATTAGGCAGGAGTCTTCATGTGAACGCCTTACACACGTACATAGCAAAAAGTTTGGCGAAAAAAATTTAAACAGCGCCACAGAAATTATTTTCCGTTAAGCGAGCTCCGCTGGCAGCGGTAAAGGTGAAAAATTAAACTTTTGTTTTCAAGCGACTTTGAAAGCTATTCTTATAGGAAATTCAACGCTGAATCCGAATTTGACGTCAAAACGACGGAAATTTAACGACAACTATTGGTTTTTCTCGTTTTAATATTCCACCGTCGGTATGTCCTTAAAATATGAAAATCCATTGCAAATACTTACAGTACTGTTCGAATTTGATTAATTAATGATTCCTGCAGGAAATTAGACGTAGAATTCGAATTCAAAGTGGAAACAATCAAATTCTGACGACTGTTGATATGTTTTGAATTTTTTCGATTTTCATACTTATGAAATTTCAACTTTAGAATTTTCGTTTAGTTGTCGTCGCATTTATTGTAATAGAGGGGTTGTGAGGGGGAGAAAAACCAGGCGACTTATTCTCCAGATTTTTATTGGCTGGCCGAGCACTTTCGCCCATTCGGGCATCTTCAGGGCGACGTGGAACCATGAGGTCCACAGCCTGTGGAGGCTGTGGACCTCATGGTTCCACGTCGCCCTGAAGATGCCCGAATGGGCGAAAGTGCTCGGCCAGCCAATAAAAATCTGGAGAATAAGTCGCCTGGTTTTTCTCCCCCTCACAACCCCTCTACAACTTTAGAATTCGTCACGTTCGCGAATTTTGAAAAAATTGTTCCTGTGTTGAGAAAATTTTAATTTAGAATCGATTAAAAATAAAAAAAGGACAGTGGTTTATTTTCTGTTTTCGAGATAAATTTGTTCCACTTTACGGTACGGTCGTAAAAAACGAGTTTTGACCTTTCTTCAAGCGCGAATAGCTCCACGGGGACATAATATAAAAATATAATTAAATACACCAAGTTGTAGAATTTTGGTAGCTCTTTCTCTCCTTTGAGTATTATACCTATGTGTAAAAATGTGATCGATTCAAATGTTATTTGCGAAAAACAGGTGAAAAAACGCGAAGCATCGCTGCCCGAACCAGCCCTCGCCCAATACTCTTCTATCAGACAGACAGAAATATTGCAATTCCTAGATATGTGAAATTATTTTCATTATCTTTAAAACAGCTATTATCCTTGATAGAACTCGAAATTCGAACCAATTTACTCCTCCGGTATAAAACGTGGACTATAGCTATAAACCTAACAAAGTAATGAGACGGTTCTTGACGGAAAATGTTATAAAAAGAACGGGCGAAGAACTAGGGAGGATAGATGGGAGGAAGATGGATTCGGTTGTTTGTTCGTCAATCAACTTGTTTTCCTAGCCCTTCTTTTTCGCTTTGTTTACAGGAGGTCGATAGGTAGAGCTCGCCTATAGGGAATACCATCCCAACGTAAGGAATAATTTATTGCCAGGTAGCTAGAATCGGATGTTCAAAAGATAAAATTAACTAAAGTTACTTATTGTAGAATATATTGCTTTTATAATCCGTGTAACTTGAACGAGATCGATGTTTGATTTTGGAACATTAAGTACCAATTATTGAACTTCTGGCTTTTTTCGCCAGTACAAAAAACAAATGAAAAAAAGTATAAATTAAATGAATGGATGTCCCATTGATTGATTCTGATCAGTTTACAAGATGATTCAGCTTAATATAATGGTTTATAACTGGAGAGATTGATATCCAGTCAACAAAGGGATAGTTTAGATCTGAGGAATGTGCCCGATCTTGAGCAAGCTAATCGGACCCTACGATTGAAAATTGTCACGCAATGTTGCTATCCCGGGAACTTGAGTTAATGTCTGTATACTTTCTTATAAAAATCACGTTAGAGAAAAAAATCTTCAATTCAATGTAAACGAAAAAACGCTGCAAATGATTGTACAGTGGTTTATTATTATTTCGCTTCAATATTGATTTAAGAAGACTATCCATTTGTCATTTTAAATATTCCGAACATTTGTGAACGTTCCTACCGAAAAACAGATGGTAACTATAGGGGGAAAATCCGTAGCAACTATTGTAATTTTAATCATTTTTATTTTTCTTAATTTCCTAATTAAAAACTAAACCTGTTGCCTAACGATACAGCTGAAGAGAGTGTTTGACGACCATTCCAATGAGTATAGAACGATTTTTATAGCTCCAAGAACTCTCGAGTTATACCCTCATGTCAAATTTCTGGAAATCTCCCAAATTCGAAACAAAAGCTGCGATAACTTGAGAACCAATAGAGCTATCGACCCCACGATGGTCTCATTCGATTCAGCGTCCAAAAATCTATAGAATTTGATACCACGTACACATTTTTCTGAAAAACCTTGGAAAATATGATTTTTCTCCCCCTCAAAACCCCCCAAAAATACCCTTAAAATTGAGCTAGCAAGTTGGTTCAAGAATTGGGCCGTCGTAGGACCGAAATTGATTTTTGGTGAAATTTTCAAATTTTTAGCTCTTACAGTTTGGCCGGAAAACTGCTAACGGCGTACGGCGGACGGCGTACGGCGGACGGCGTACGGCGGACGGCGTACGGCGTACGGCGGACGGCGTACGGCGGACGGACAGAATTTTTTTTATTGGATATTCGGATTCTATATGCCTTGAAACGTAAAACATCAAATTTTGAGGGGGGGTTATAAATTTTTTTTTCTTGGGCGATTACAATGGTTTATTATTGAATAATAAACCAAAATTTTATTTTTGGGCTAGTTCATCGCCCGCTCCATTTCTGTCGCCACTTTGTTCGACTCATTCGTTCGATAAGTAGCGAATGGGTGAATAAGTCGCATATTACGATACCAATACAGCTGCGAATACAATACTCCAGCGTAATAAAACGACATTCAGCAATCATTCTCTTCAAACTGAAGAGCGACTTTTCTTGCCGAGTATTTACAGAATATGGCGTTTTGACTCGGAAGTGGTATTCGCTCCAACCGCTCACCACAATCCTCTGCAGGCGACCTGGTAACTTAGAACAACACCACTCCAATCAGACCTCTGAGAGTTCCATCTCGAAAGGGCCACCAATGTTTTTCTTTTCCGTCGTATGTCGCCGTTCCCACGGATTTCTTCTCAACATCGTCCACTTAGTCTGATATCACGTATCATACGGCTTGAGGGCAAGCTTCATAGGGTAAATAAATTGTATAAATACCTGCACCAAGTCAAAATCAAGAAACCCAAAAAATCGTCCTCTCGACAAAAAACGGCAAACGTGCAATTTTTGAACGTGAGAGAAATAAATGAAAGTCCAAACTTGAGTAGTCAATTAATTCATTTTCTTTCGATCAGTTCTCAACTGGGCTCCATGTCATTTCGAAACGGTAAACTCATTGACTGTATCATTTAGTTGTTTCAGGTTGGTGAAATTGTTTTAAATCAATTCTGATTACAGGTTTGTATTCCTGGCTCAGAAAGCTCGGTCGATTAATTTCACTATACTGAATTTCGCTTTGGTATCACGTTTCATGTTTATCTCGACTCATTTTCAAATAGTAATTTTTTCAAAAATCGTAATGCAGTAAAGGATATTGTTTAACGATTCCTGCAAGTTTTCGTGTACAATTTAGTTAAGTACGTACCTTGCTTTTCATAAAGGGCCAAGAGGAAACTAACGCTAGAGAGGTGGAACGTTTCAAAATAATTTATTCTACGAGCAAAAGATTACGGGGCACTGCTATTCTTTTATCGCATCCTCTTACGCTGTTCAAATAATTAGGTACTGCCATGGCGATACCATTTTTACAGTTTTCGAGCGTTCAGCCATTCCTCCGAGTGGAATAAGACCGTTATTTGTCGCAAGGTTACGCTGCTATAAATCCTTCCTCACGGTTTCCCTTGGGAGGATCATTTTTCCTCAACAGTAGAAACTTGGAGTACTACATTGAAATATTAATGATGTCTCGGTGAAACAAGAAGATGACGCTTATTGGATGGAAACGCTGTCATCTTCCATGAACTTCTTTTGATTATATATTCGCGAATTGAAGCAGTTTACTATTTCAAGCGTTCCGTCATTTTAACCGATCTGAATCACAAAACTTGCTAACCTTTCTGTGCAGTGAGATTTAAACGTTTTCATATTTATTCACAAAGTTTTAATTTCACGTTGAAATAGTCGTGAATTGAGATTCTCAGTTGTGTATATGAAAGTAGAATTTGGACTAGGTATTTCATATACCATCGGTTTAGTTTCTCTACCGCCCGAGATATTGTCTCAACAACTATATTTTTCGTACATTCTATAATCATCCCCTTTTGAAAAACGGAATCATTTATCGTCGAGGACTCAATTTTTAAGTTTCAAGCGTAGTCTAATTAACTTGTTCATCATCGACTTTTGCCTTTTGATGTACTCAATTTTTCTACGTTTACGTAAATTGAATTGTAGTGGTGGTCGAGGTGTTCAAATTCGGGGAAGGTCTATTACCATAATGTAGAATTTTTTTCCTAACAAGTCTCTTGTGCGACATTAATCAAAGGTGATAGAATTCATCTTCAATAATTTTCCAGATCACCGAGAAAACAGCAAATTCAAACGATATTTCAATACGCAGTACTATAAAATGTATAATAATAGAGGTATAATTTTACAAAGTCATTTCGATTTACCTAACTAAATGGTGAGTAAGTACAGCTAAAAAGTTATTTTTATCGAATGATTCTTATAAATTAACACAATAGGAACTACTCTCGCCGTAACAGCTGTTTCATTATTAGTCTTGAAGAAAATACTTTCGATAAAATAACCTTCCACCTGGTTATATTATGCTTTACCAACCGTTTTCTTTGGACGCTATTAGTTGTGGATGAGAGGGTTTACGTGCGTCAAACTCTCGGCTACCGCAGGAATTCTCATTCTCTTGGCAGCTTGGAGTTAATTAAATTGAGCACAAGTTCAGACCCTCTCGCTCCCTCCGAGCCAAATCAGCTTCACGTTTCCGATGGGTTTCGTGCTCAATTTCTAACCATCCTCCGGGACAAAGAAACCTTTCGCAAAGAATTAACTAAATTCCATTCCCGCTGGATTGGATAATACTGAGTCAACATTAGAGGTCTGAACACTTTTGTTAGTGATTACTGCAGACGAATACACAGAAAGTTCAACCAGTCTTCATGAATGTTCTGTCCAATCTTGAATATAGACATAATAGCTAGTGGATGTCTTTGAAAGGAGAAATTTTGAAAATTAAGGTAGGTGTTGCATTATTTTTGGATTTACGAAGGGACGAAATTAGTCTTCTTGGTTGAGTCGTCGCATCTCTCATTGTACTGGGTTGGTGAGGGGGAGAAGAACCAGGCGACATATTCTCCGATTTTTTATTTATTTTTTATTTACTGGATGTGGAACCATAGGTTACCACAGGCTGTGGTAACCTATGGTTCCACATCGCCCTGAGGATGCCCGAAGGGGCGAAAGTACTCGGCCAGTAAATAAAAAATCGGAGAATATGTCGCCTGGTTCTTCTCCCCCTCACCAACCCAGTACAATGAAATTAGTCTTGTAACCAATATCAGCTTGGAGAAAAACCATTTAACTTATCTCCCTCTCAGCACAGATTTAAAGAACAGTGGTTTCATAGATCGCTCAGTACTTCCATGTTTGAATAGGTTTACAGGTACTACCAATTATAAATTGAGCGAACTCAAACGTACACCACAATATTGTAATTGAAAAACAATCCAGGTGAACCAGTAACAGAGAAACGCGAGGAATAGGTTTCGTGAAATGGGATCAATTTCCTAGCAAGGAGAACCAATAATAAGAATACGCTCCAATAAAATAACGGAAATGCAAAACGAGTGGAAGTTAGGTGTCACAAATTTCGAGTACTCGAGCGTTCAGATAATAATTTTTTCTGCCTATAAAATGAAAATACAATCAATTTGCGAATAGATGAGACTAATGATAAAAATCAGGCGTCATTCCATCGCGGTTACTAACATTTCAAGACCATGAGCGCTCAAATATATTGACTTTTCAGGCTAGTGAAAATCGAATATAAAAATACGCACTAGAGAAATAGCGAAAAAGCTCAAAAGGTGTGTGGGGCAAACGATAAAAATCAAACTCCAAACTTCCAGACATTTCAACAGTTCAATACCTCAACCGTTCAATAACTTAATTTTTATGGCCTGGAATAACAAAAATAGTAAATTCTTTGTACGATCATATCTCGGTAGTATTGTGTGTAATCTAAGACTCGAATGTTGAACATTCACTGGGGAAAAATTTCTTGACAATTTCATCGAATGCCACGGATATATCGATTTTTGTCAGTTTTACAAAAATGGAAGTAAAAACTTGTTCGTGTTAATTCTATTTCCATCAAAAGCGGCAGTTAAAGCTTCAAACGGTGTCCAAAAGAGCTGAACTTGAATAAGCGATACAAAAATAATTTAGTACAGAATATTTTATTAATATTGAGATTAACACAAGCGAGAAACGTCTCAAACCGTCCAATCCCCCGCAATGTGGTTGCGAAGCGAGCCAAATAATTAGTGTGTGAATATTGAATTGGCTTCGAGGTGCGACTTGATTGCTGCCCACATGCATACTCAAACATCACAACTGATTGACCGACAAACAGAGCGATTATTACTGTGAGACGTAGTCGTGATAGGTGGAAGCCGATCGAGTCGTGCGGTAGAGTAGCACCTGATGATAATTCGGATGATTTAATATACCAAAAGATAGGTAATTTATTTGTACACATTTCCTACATGTAATGTATCCATCCATTTCTCAACCGTTTGTGCGGTATTCAACAGTATCTGTGAAATATACACGAAAAAGTCCCATTTTTCAATTTGAACATCTTTTTTGTCTATTTTGAGCAAAACAAACCAGTAATGTAGCATACATTATTGATATACACAACACCAACTATCGTTATGTAAAATTTGAGCAAAATCGAAATCAAAAGATTTTTCACAAAAAAATCAAGGGTTAGCCCTTGGAGTTTTTTCAAGCGATCAGTAAATGATTTTTTACTCGTCTTTCAGTGCAGATAAAAAGCTGAAATTTTGAAAGAAGTTGTATCTTACCAACATGTATTATTGTGATTTTTTTCAATCCTCGGAAAAAATTGCAAGAGGTCCAAAAGAAATCAGTTTTTGAACTCACAAAAATCGAACTGCAACCGAGCTTTTCGCGGTCAAATTGTTTGTAAATCGATTGTTATATTATGCAGAAGTCTCCATTTTCATGCCTTACACATGTATTATAGCAAAAAGTGTGATGAAAAAATTACAAACATTTAAACAGAAATTATTTTCCCTGAACTGAGCTTCTGACCAGCCATCATTTTGACCAGCCTCTGGCTTCGGCAAGGACAAAAAATTCGACTTTTTTTTAACGATTTTGAAAGCTAAAAATTCAAATTCCAAATTTGACATCAAAACACGGAAATTTGACGACAACTGTCAGTTTTTTTTTATTTACCGAGTTACACTGCTTTCTCCGTTTTCCAACTTTGAAAATTCATTGAAAATACTATGAGGACTATTCGATCATATTTCTATTCTCATCCCTTCAGGAAGTTAGACGTAGAATTTGAATTGAAAGTGAAAAATGGCCGATTGCGAAGGTTTTAAGTCATTTTTTCCAATTTTTCGTTTTTCATGATTTTGAAATTTTAACTTTGGAATTTTGTTTTTTGTCACTCCGGCTAATTTTGGGAAAATAGTTATTGTGAGTAGAATGTCAGAAAATTCAATTTAGAATCAGTTGAAAATAAATTCTAGTCGTGCATGATTTTTTTTATTTAGAAAAAGTGAATAACGTCTGAGACTTAGAATTTCGATGCCACTTCAACAAATAAGCTACAAGGTTTTCGTAGTTCAAACTCATTTCGTATTCATTGATATTCTAAACAGAGCTAGTTCTCTCTTAAAGAAGCCTACAAAAGGGAAGCGAATATCTTCAGCAGGCATTCATCAATTCGCAGCCAGTGTAGCGGCACCTTTTCTTATCGAGAAACATTTGATTTGGGATTCAGCGCGGGTATTTTCGAAAATGGGATTGAATTCGTTTTCCTCTTAACAGAATTTTCATCGCTTTGTCCCCGAGCTGACGGTTATGCCAATCGATACGATTCGGTTATGCTTTCGTAAATGTAATCGCTGTTATAAAGATAAACTGGCAATGAACCAATTTGAGCGATGAGTTGTAACGAAAAAAAATTGCATACCCTCGATCAGAGGTTTATGATTATTTTATGTTTATAGATAAGCCATAAATTGAAGAAAACGGTTGGGTAAGAATTATTGGAATGCACCTGCAGCCACTTAACGATGAGAAAATCAGCTTTGCTTCTTTCACTTGGAATACTTGGATTTGATTTCTTGCTCAACAACTGTGAAGATTTCCAGCGAAGTATTAGGAATTCACTCTAGAGTTCTCACCGGATGTCGCCCAAGATAGAATAAATCCCTAACGTTCTGTGATTATGCAACAAATTATTCGATTTTTAGCACGGTTGTTGTAAATACAGAGGAAAACAATGTTACTATAGGGAAAATGTTACTGTAAACGTTGTAAACGCTTTAACGTTGTCAACGTGACTCGATTGAAAATAAAAGCCATAATTCCCCTCAAAATGGCGATAGGAAAAGGAAAATGTTAATATTTATAAGTTGTTATGGAACATAGGCTCTTTCTAACAAATCGAACAGATTCTTGCACGTATATGCTTTATAGCCCTTGCTATCCATTGCGCTCACGATACAACTTTGTTGTGAAGAATTCGTAACGACGAAGCATTTGAGCGGCTGCAGCGCGCGCGATAAATTTGAATAAGACTTGAGCGCGAGGGAGGAATTTCGAATCGAATAGAGAAGTATTCGCGTGTTGTACAAAGAAGCGGAATGAGGGCGAACTCTGGAAATAGTTGAGGCTGAAAAGCGGTGAAGTGGACTTGCTCTGACGGAAAACGAAGTCATCAAGGTTCAGCTTTGTTATACGGTAATAGGAATGAGAAAGGTGGGTGAAGATGGTCCAGAAGGGCAACGGAGTTTGGAGCGACCCATTAGCAATCTGGAAGTTAAACATCGCCGAACTCTCGCATACATTTACATTTTAGAGACAATTAAGGTGCTTTTGAAATGTTAATACTCAAAGAGCAACAGCCTAAAGTTGCCCTTGGATCTGGGGTCTAAGAGAGGGCTTGTTTTGGTTGTACTTGGCTGCCTTCCACGGGTCTTCTTACGACTAGATTTGCGACAAGTTTGGGAAGGTCGAGTACGATGAAGCCTTTTCTTAGAAGAAATCAAATTCAAGGTACTTTGCGATGAGCCAACTAGCGAAAAATAACGGTGCTCTAGAGGTCTCCTAGGAAGAAACGGACAATAATTTAAATTGATGCTAAATAACATCAACAACTTAAACTTAAATCTCTTAAATAACTATAAAAACTTAAATAACATTATTGAAACTCCGAGTTTCAGGATTCCTTCTTTGGTAGGACCTCAGTAATACCAAATTATTCCTAAACCAATTTTTTCAATATATTCTTAAATTATTAACTGAGTGAGTAATGTAGTATTTTTAATTTTCGTACTGTTTAATTTTAAGCTGTAGAAAATGTATAACTTTCTCAGTGTGAACTGCGTATTCCATTTTTAATTAATTCTATTACTGTAATTTGGGCTAATTGGATGGCTTAGTCATTTAACCTACGTATGAGTAGGTATTATTAGCCAACCTATTGATAAAGATGTGTAAGAAACCATTGGTGTGCATAGATCACAGAGTAGTTTCATGTTTGAGTCGGTAATAAGTATAACAATTATTATAAAATCTAGAAACTCGTACAAAGGCCACAACGTTGGCCACGATACTCTACAACTTTCCGCATATACCTACTTAAAGTTTCCTCAGAAAAATCTCTGATGCAGGCCTGACATTCTGAGAAGTTTATTATTCTTCCTTTCTAGCGGTTATTAACCTAATTCCCTTATTGAAATACGAAAGGACGATCGGGTCGATTGCAAAATACATAGTTTCCAGTTTAACCGCGTAATAAGCTTTAGCGAGAGAAAATTTCTAGCCAGGGTTAACATTATGTTGAGGAACTTCGTTCAGTTTATTGAGCAGGATACTCGTGTTGACTTAGGGAATTAAGTGCAGAGCAAACTGCCTCGTAAGCACGCAGGTTTTGGAGGTTCAGAGCTTTGTCGTAAGGCAGGTCGGGAACATCTGCTCGTTTGCGGTGGCCAACTAGCCACGAACGTTTAGTACCTTCCACTTCCACTACCAACGTCGGTCAGGTTGGGACCGGAAGGCTCTTTACGGGTCAAATTCATCTTCAGACGGTAGACAGCGGTGGGGTGTCCTTTGAGCATCGTGTGCGTTCGCTCACTTGGAAATTCGTAGCGACCTTACCGCGGATACTATCCTCTCGAATAGACAATGACACAGTAAGCCACGAGAAGTGCAAATTTAATAAGAATTCGCACGTTACTGGGTTGAGAATTGACAATGTCATCTCGATACTTTTTTTAAATAATTTTTTGTATTATTCAATTTTAACTATTGTAATTGCACAAGAAAAAACGCTGCAAATGATTGTACAGTGGTTTATTATTATTTCGCTTCAATATTGATTTAAGAAGACTATCCATTTGTCATTTTGAATATTCCGAACATTTGTGAACGTTCCCACCGAAAAACAGATAGTAACTATGGAAAACTCCGTAGCAACTATTGTAATTTTAATCATTTTTATTTTTCTTAATTTCCTAATAAAAGCTAAACTTATTGCCTATTGATACTGCTGGAGAGAGTGTTTGACGACCATTCAATGAGTATAGAACGATTTTTATAGCTCCAAGAACTCTCGAGTTATACCCTCATGTCAAATTCTGAAAATCTCCCAAATTCGGCACAATAGCTGCGATAACTCGGGGTTAGAAATTTTTTTTTCTTGGGCGATTACAATGGTTTATTATTGAATAATAAAACCAAAAATGTATCGCCCCCTCAAAATTTGATGTTTTACGTTTCAATGCATGTAGTAGTATTCGTTTGTTTAGTAAATTTTTCATTGCACTAAGTTAATAATTCATTAAAAATATTTCTTAGACCTTAAATAATGAAAGTTCTCAGTTCAAATCAAGTTACATTGCTTGAATAATTGTCTCTTTCATGAACTCTCAGACACTGCAAGTTCGCTTTACGCGGCGAGTTAAAATCATAAGTGATAACCTCTGACACTTATTAATGTCTTCTTCTCTCGATTCTGATGAACGAAACACATAACAAAGGTCATACGAGGTGCCTGATGGACCTATATATGAATATGCAAAACGAGCGAAAAACCGTGGAAAATAAAAGGAACGATAGAGAAAGATTCGTCATGTTCATCTCCTCCTCTCCCCAATAACCGAAAGGCACAAAATACAACTATCAACATTTATTAGATGACTGAAAATCCTTCACTAAAGCTTCTGTATTTATACACATTGTGCTGCCTGGTTTATTATTTGAACAAAATTCAAACGTTATATTTCACATTTGTTGAAACAGCTGTGCAACCCCTCGTATTTCTAGGCCAATTACAGCCCGCGGATGGCAAACAATAATTTCCACAGCTGAAAATCGTTTATCTTTTTGATTTCCTCTTCCAACATACGGAACCCGAGAGCCGCTGGAAATTGGAAGCGATGAAATCGAATTCAAAAGTTCGCGAAGTCGGAACATCACTCATGACAGTTTCATCCGCATCATTCACCTCTACCTATATTACTTTTCCATCGTCGAAGCGAGTGTTTGATTGATGAAGTCCGAAGCTTATCATCCAACAGTCGGCGAGTTAGCGCATTTTCACTAACTGACTGTGATTGTGTCTGGTCCGATTCCGACGCGACAGAACGAATATCCGCTGTAAAAAATACTCCATCAAACAAACTTGTGATCAGTTGAAGTTTTATTAATAACAGTTCCGAAAACAAAGAGATTTTCAATTGTTTTCTTTTTTCTTTAAAATAACCCTCAATTTGATTTCATCTTGTATTTTTATAAAAATCTTATTATTTGATGTTGAGAGTCTAAATGTTTTGAAACGTATCTAACAGTTCACTTTTAGAGGTGGACTGAAGAATTTTTTCTAGTGCGATTACAACAAATATGTGAGCCTTCAAATTAATAGGCTCGGTAGCGCAAAATTTTTCAAGAAAAATCGAAATCACTTTACCTTGTTGAGTGAGAGCCAATTTAACAACCGCACCCGCAATCACTATAAATACCTTCATTTTGAAATCGCTAATTGGAACCGAGTTAATTGCTTTTCTCCTCTTTAATTAATCACTCTCTCTTTCCCTAACTAACTTCCCTGTCTTGTCTGTTTCGCGTCACGCTTCCGTTTTTAATGTTCGATTTTTCAAACCCTCCAAGTTTTAATATGGACCACTACAGAACATCGTTGCAAAGTAATAGAACAAGGAATAATTATAGAACAAAGTGTATTATACTTAGCACATTTCCCACTATCCCATGAAGCTCGAAGATATTCCGTAACTTGCGGCGACTGAACGTTTCGTTTCGACGGTAATTACAAAGCGAGAATAGCAGTTGTTTTGCCCTTCTAATGACGCAACCGTCTTGGAACTCAACTGAGAAAAGTTTGACCTAAACTGGAATTGAAAATGGAACCGAGTGAAGGAAACTCGGCGGTTTCGATTAGGATGTGAACGGAGCAACATCTGAGACGACTTGGGAATAATATTACAAATGCGACTTGCGAAAACCCCTTGATCCCTCGCCGTTCAAAGATGGGGGACCTATCTCAGTTCGGTCAACTGTCGTTAGTGCGTAATGGCCGCGGCTGAATCGTCGCCGTTGAGAAATCTCACCGAATTTCAACATCAGACGGCTATGCTAGTGTCAAGTCACCCATTGCACGTTTTCGGTTTTGAATTTGAGCTCAATACTTAAACAGCAGATGGACTAGCCTCAAAAGCTGAACTCGGTAAGCCCAAGTTAGTAAAATAAAATGTACATCACGCTTCTCAAAGTAGTGCGTTTGTATGATCGGCTTGACTTTTTTCTTTCTTTTCCGTTTTCTGAAGTGTCCTCTCAGTTTGAGGCCATGCTACACCTCGCGAAGTGTCTCCACTTGAGTAACCTTCTTGGCTCTTGATATCTTTAGTGTTTCGCCCACTTGTCAACCCGTAGACCCTTTTATTGTGACCAAGCGCTTTAAAAACAGCCCGAAGGTAGTCGTTGGAAAGGCCTATTCACAATGTTCGCTCTTAGCGAGTTATTTAGCGAAGGAAGTACCGTATTACTGCTACAAATTTCAGCCAAATTGATACTCAAAAAACTAAAAGTGAAATTAGAAAATAGTTTTTGTAGAAATTGATTTTCTGAAAGGTAACAGAATCAATACAAGCTCAAAGCTTATCCCATATCTGGTCGAAATTTATCGAGCTTTTCTCAACTTGTAGCAACTTCAATGAGTTATGCGAACTCGGCAGTAAGTCAAACTTTTTTGGTGTTTCCCAAGTGCAGCTTATTTGTGCAGCAGGCAGAGCGTTTTCAAGTTTGGGCCGACTACTTTGCCATCGTTCGAAGAGTACGGCCAAATGATTTACGGTAGAAGAAATCCCTAGTCCTCACGCAAGTGCTTGGGATACTTTACCGACTTTCATCCATCACACTGCGAGATATTTGCGACTACGAGAATCTTATTTATGGTGTACCTGTTAGTTATTTTCGCTCTACTTTCCTAAATCACATATATCTTCCCAACTTCATCTTCATTTATGTCATTTTCGATTGCAGAAACCAATCTGCATAATTAACTCCGGCGAGTTTCCAACTAGTATTCATTACTAAAGTATGTCGAAATTCCATTTCGAGAAAATTAATAATGGCAGGAGTGTAAGGGCTGCTAAATTTAAATCCACAACAGTTCTGTATTGTCTGACTGAGGAGTCCACTTTCTGCTGTGATTTTCTATTTCCTTAAAGATGAAAACATAGCGACGCTCTTTTTGTATGAATTGTCCACCACTTTCGTCTCATTCGTAATCCAACCTTAATTCCAGAGTCAATGTCGATGTTGAAGTAGTCTCACTTTACATAATTTTCTTCTCTAGCGTTAAGGAATGGTTGTCATGTTTTTCATCTGAGGTTTTCTCCACTGCAGTTCCATTGCTTTGGGGCAGGCCAGCGGCCTCAATTATGCGCCATTAACGAACAGCTTCAAGCTCAAGAGGTTCAGCCGACTGCACTGAACCCTCGTATGAACTGCACTTCTAATGAATGCTCTGGCAGGATCTCAAAGCGTTGGCAATTTGCATGGGGAAAAATGCCATTCAATCAAACCGCTCAAGTTTGAACCGGAATAATACGAATAATACTGAATTCGATTAAGTTTAATAACTAGTTTCTGATGTTCTGGTAGGACCAACAAACCTCCATTTTGCGTTCTGCGATAAACCAAAATACTACTACTTAAATACTAATGCTAAAATATTACACTAATGCACGCCAGGTTGAAGAAATGTCAATGGGTTCCAAATTTGAACGCACTTCAGTCTATTGCAGAGTCCAACTGTCGAAGAATACGTAACGATGTCAATTGTGGACGTAATAACAAGTCATATAATTTCGTTTACATCATCAGCTTCTTAACGGATCGTATTTCTCAGGATCAGAACAAGAAATCCCTCTAACGCAATAAGTAATCAATCAAGATATTTAGGATATTGTAAATACTTTTTTTCGATATGAGACATTGTATAATTCGATACAATTATAGATTTACAATACGATTGCTGAGAATAGTTATAAAATTTATTTTTCCTAAGTAGCAATTTAAAAATCTATATTTTATTAAACTAATTTGCTTTAAACAGCCCAAATCTATATAACTTAGGTCCGTTTATCGTAGATAAAGCTAAGACATCCTTAATTTAATGCTACCAAACAGTTTCTTGTGAGTGAGTATACGGAAAACTACTTGATAATGCTAACTACCAGAGTTATCTACAATTGATAAACGAACCCTCAACTGTATAGAAGTATTAACTATACAGAAGCAGCTGGTGTCCTAGTTGGCTATGTTAGAGGACCACATGCTGTGTCGCATTTCAAGCTTATGTTTTTCATGCTCATAAAATTGCTAGGGGAGCTCGTTTGTGATTGAGTAGACAGTGACGCGGGTTTTTAATTGCGAATCTATTTACGATGTATTTACTCCATCATTATTGTGTTCAAATAATGATTTTATTATAGTCGATAAAACACGTAGAATTACATTTCAATATTATCGTGCTTTTCTTATTGTTCTTGCGTTCAATGAAAAGCGACTGGTTGCCATTGGTCATAAACTAACCGAGGTTCTAGTATGAAAAACGTTTATGCTTCGAATCGCATTCTGCGTCTAGCGCTAGACTTAAATATAGTAACTTACGCAAAATTGAGAGAGAGTCGAAAGAAATTTTATATATTCCTCTCGATACACTTCATCATCGTAGATAGGTTATTTATTCAACGCATAAGTCATTTTTAATGAGAAAGAGCCCGCGCCAATAATCCTAATGAAACGATTCGAATGCAAAACTTTGTACCTCCTCCCTTATAAATCAACTCCTCAAGGGATTTGAATTTAATTAGACGACGGGAAGAGTTCGAATGTAAGCGAGGCGATGAGGATTAGGTATACAAATTATTGCCGCCCTCGAGGTCGATTGTATTTACGTGCTGGTATATAATTGAAAAGGAAAAAGCTCAATTTGAACGGTAGTTTCCATTACCTGATATTTTTATACAATATAATTTACACAATTTTTCAAATTTTTTTTTACACAGTTTTTCATCCCTTTTGCTGTCGATGAAAGTTGTAATCTATTGTCACCGTAAGAAAGAACGCAATAAATAAATGTACCCGGATTTATTATTCCTTTGCTTCAATTATGATTTAAGATGACCATGCGCTTGTGATAGTAACTATTCCGAACATGTGTCGCACCTAACAAAAGATTGGTAACTATAAGGGGTAACTTGTTAGCAACTATCGTAATATTATGCTCATTTTTATTTTTCTTAATTATCTAAATAACAGTAAACTTGTTCGCCTATCGGTACCGCTTCGGAAATTGATTGACAACCGTTGAATTGAGTATTGGACATTCTTCATAGTTCTGGGAATATTCGAGTTATAAAATCATGCAAAATGAATGATGAATGATGTTTAACTATTGCTCATTTTTCAACGATACTTTATTCTAAATTAAAAAGGGATTTATTGCTCGTTTTTCTACGCGAGTTTCTGATTAAGGTATAAACACCTTTAAAATTTAGGTAGCGATTTGGCTAAAGAATTGAGCCGTTGTCGGGCCAAGATTGATTTTCGCAGACGAGCAGAAGTTTTTCCATTCGATTTCTACGTCCCTTGAAACGTAGAAATTTTCATTTTTAGGGGATTGTAAATTGTTTTTTGTACAATGGTTTACTATAATGTTCAATTATTCAATACAATTTTTTATAATAACAATAATAAACCAGAAACTTTAGGGGCTATTCCGTCAACGAAAATCTAACTGGTGATAAAAAAATAGAGGAGTCATTAAATGGTAATTATATTATCATTGTATAGGTAATTAATTTCTTCACATTTTTGACACTGATAGTTTTCGATCTCGTAATCACACCCTCCCTTCATCTCACCGTTCGAACCAATCAACTAAACGATCGTTTTCAGCTTGGAAGTTCACTTTTCGCTTGATTGGAGCAATCCCTTAGCTCTAAACGGTACTATGGAATTAAAGTCTTGTGGAGTTCAACGGGTCGTAACTGCTTCTAACTCCACCCGAGGGAAGTATCCCCACGTTCTGTATTGACTTTGCGATGTCTGCTGGATGTTGATGAGCGCCTGGCAGCGTAATGGATTAGACCAGGCGACCGGCCTCGCAAGCGATCGCAGGTGTGCGGTGTTCAGACTCTTGCGCCCAATGAGATGATAGTTTCCGCCCTTGTGGATTCAATTTGAGTTCTGTGGAAACCGTCTCATTATGCCTCGGCCGGGAACGTGGCAAGAATGAATAGACGACATGAACATGTTCGAATCGAATGCGATAATGGAGACACGTAACGGAATTCAACGTCAAGTTATTCCCAATTATCAAATATGAAAGGGTTCTCCGTAGAATGAGTCGAGCGGAAATGCTAACTTATTGAAAAATACTTCCAAGGTTTCAAAACGTAAAGACGACCAATTCTTAAAAATGATAGAAAACGTCTAAAGGGTACTATAGAGGGTACTTAAAGAATGTCTGTCTGTTGGTTACTCTTTCATGGTAAAACTAGTGATCACATGATGCTGAAATGCAAATAGTGAACTGTTTGTGTCAGTAATAGGTATAACCAATTCTAAAATCAAGAAACTCGTTACACGTCTCTCAACATTACGAACGTTCAAAACGCTGCAAATTATTGTACAGTGGTATATTATTCCTTTGCTTCAATAATGATGTGAGAAGGTAATTATTCCGAACATTTGTAAATGTTCCCAGCAAACATCAAATTGTTAACTAGAAGGGAAAATTCGTGTAATTCTTGTAATTTGAATCATTTTTATTTTTTCTTAACTTTCAAATTGGAAGCTAAATTGTACATCTAGCAGTATAGCTGAAGAGAGTGTTTGACGAGCATTCCAACTAGTATAGAACGATTTTTATAACTCCAAAAACTCTCGAGTTATACCCTTCGGCAAAAAAAAGCTGCGATAACTCGAGAACCAACAAAACTATCGACCCCGCGATGGTCTCATTTGATTCAGTGTCCAAAAATCTATGGAAGTTGTTACCAAACACATCTTTGTCCGAAAAACATTAGAAAATAGGAATTTTCTCGCTCTTAAAACCCTCCAAAAATACCTAGCAACGTGGTTCAAGAATTGGGCCGTTCTGAGACCGAGATTGATTTTTGGCGAAAATTTCAAGAATATACCTAGCTGTTATAATTTGGCTGGAGAAGTGTTGACAGTGTACGGCGGACGGACAGAACAGACTTTGACACTTTGGATTCCTTTAGTTTCCCTCTTTGACGCGGTGACAATAACAGTTCATTTTCTTCCAACGTCTCGCAAATAGCGAAACGATTCACGAATAAATTGATCCTTACGAATTTCTTGATCCCCCCGATTGCATGATATTAAAGATGCTCAATGGTCGAAGTCCTCAGCAAAGTTAAGAGGTAAATCATTATCCTGAAAATATTCTCATGTTTTTTGCTAGATTCTTAAGCCGACAAATGAGGAGAGGTAATGAGCCATGAATTCAAAATAATGGCCGAAACCGCATACAAACTTGAACGACATTCTGACGTTGGAAATTCTCTTCCGCCCTCGTCAACGAAGCAGAACAAGAAAAGATTCCTGTGGAACTGTGTTGGCTCACAATCTATATACGAACCCTTGGGCTTCTGTTGTACGCTTGGCCCAGCAACCGCCATTCCAGCTTCCCTATTACAGATTGCCTTGAATTTCAGGACTTAAATCATCTGCGTCGCCCTGGGACAAAAAAGCGACGCCTTCCATTTGAATCATGCGAATGTAGCCGTCGGTTGTGTTTTTCTCTTTTTCGCTGGAAACCTCCGCTTCGGTGCGGGAAAACGCAAAATATAAAAAAGGCCGAGGCCTGAAAACACCAACAGTGGAATGGGTGAAGTAAGAAGGATTATCGCGAATTTACTAGCTCTCCGCGTCGAGAAAAAATGATATCTTGATGAGCTAGGCCGTAATGCCGCCTTTCCAGTGGGAAAATGCGTTGAATTTCTTGGTGGATATGAGAGGATACTAAGCTCAAGGCGAGCACGTTCAACCATTAGAGCATCTTCTAGATGACTTAGGTCTATAAGGTTTCTATATGTGATTGCTAACCTGAATCGTAATTACTCTCTGGTACATCAACGGGTAACTCCAGAAGCAAATCTATTGAATCTTATCTTTGCAATAAAATGACAAAGGTGTGTGCGAATAATGAAAACAGATGACCTAATTGTACGGTCCAGCTTCAGTCCAGGCACTCGAGCTCTATAGAAAAACCGCGAACACCGCAGGTTTTCGTGTGGATCTTTTGTTCCAGTTTCGACGTGGGAATTCCTCGGTAGAAAACTCAGCCGATGATGCGCAGGCATATAAAGCAGCCGCTGCCACTGATGAATCGCGATCCTAAATGCGAACTTAATTAAATTGGATTCTCGCCCCTGAAGCTCGCCACCCGGTTTCGTTCCCATTGCTTGACTAAGGCACATTGGTGCTGTAGAGCACAGTTGTAGTCCTGGATAGCGTTTCCGCATCTCCCATTCCAACGCGGCCGTCATTGCAACTTCCCTTCTTCCAGCGTCGTAATTAGAACAGAAACCTTCCGCCGGTCGGAACAAAACAGATGGCGCTTGGAACACGGGAGCATCTCTTTAATAATTGCGCCAGCGGCCGTTGGCGCACAACTCGGACGTGTCAGATGAGCCTTTTTCAACCTGGGCTCTCCATTCTCAACATTTCGACCGAAGAAAATATGAGGGATCGGATTTTATTCCCCTCCAAGGGATTTGCCGTTGAGCAAAGTTTTCATAATTCGAAACCTGGCGAAGGATTGGTGAAAAAAATTCTGTGACGTATCATCTGTAAATTCTTTACTAAAGTAGGGTATTGTTTTTCAACACTTGAGTTTGAGTAAACATTTACCTACTAAAACAATCGTAATCGTTCAGATATATGTATTTCAACCAGACAAAAATGTTGAATAGGTCAGTTCCTTTTTATTTACTCCCCCTCCCCAGAAAAAATTCCATTGGGTTTATTTTCCTCCCATACATTTTCCTGATAAAATACCTATGTATTTTTATGGATCCATTATAATTAGAACCACCAGCGCTAATTAATAAGAATTTTTTGTCGATAATAAAACGAATTATCCGTAAACGAGAAGGTCATAACAAATCCCATTCCAACTTAATAATATTGATGAACCACCCTTAAACTCTGATGTAGCTCTCATTTTATTGCAACGAGAAATTATGAAAGGCGTTGTCGTTCTCAAGTAATGAGGTCAAAATGTTATTTATTGCGAGTGAAATTGCTTCAAAAGGGTAATAAAAACACTACATCCCCTCTTCTGCAGCTATACACACCCGGATGCTTATAAATGGCACAATAAACGGGCACAGTGGGATTTAAGGATTATTAGAACGTCACACAACCGATCGTTTCCGTATTACGACCCCCACGGGTGAAAGGTTAAAGTAGCCTCTTCGTTTATTTTTTCTCTCTCGTTTCTGTGATGAATTTCCCCCATTTATCCATAACAAAGGGAAACCATTCTGTCTTAGGCTGCGACAGCGAAACTGAAAAGTAAAGAAGTAGGGACGAGAAGGGAGATGATGGTGCCCTTTAATTAAAAATGTGAAAAACAAATATTTACTCGCGAGAGTTTCGTCTTGAAACTCTTTGCTTTCAACTTTTCCAACAATGAATTGACGGTTAACGGTGACCACTTCACAAAAGAAAATTGTTCCGCTCTTTATGAAAAAGACTTTCCCGGTATTTTAGCGGAAACTTTTTTCAGTCGACAGATATAATAAGCTTATTAATAGTTCGTTTCCTTCTGATGTTTGACGTTATTTTTTCGCCTTTGTGGAACTAGAGGAAACCTTCGAACGTCCAATCTGTTGTACAAGTTATACCCGATTTTCTGCTTTGTTTCCACAATGGAACAGAATTCGCTGCATTTTTTTGAAGCACTTATAATCAAACACGCAAAAACATTTAAACTATTTTTGAACAGCAGAAAGCCTACGAGTTCATTCATCTTATTTAATGTAAGAGGAATCATAGAAATTTGTAATATCGATAAAGAGTGCCTAATAAGGACACAGCATTGCCAAAAAAAAAAAAAAAAAAACTTTTGTGCATGCGTATCGTTATAGCTGTTTTTGTTTTCAATGCGTGGACTTCGTTGAAGAGAAACTTGGTTAGTTTTACTGGGGAGCATCATCTGAGTATAACGGAGAAATTGCTACAGTAGAAGGGAAGTAATCAAGTTGAATATCATGACGCTATGCGCTACGCTAAAACAACAAGCGCAATCAACCGACGTCGGTTGCACTGAAGCAAGTCAGGAGACGCTGAAAACATTCACACTACACCAATTACAGCTAAGAAGATTGAACAAGTTAGAATAGTATTTGTCAGCCAGAAAAACGCACTTCGAAATGGTCAGTTATATAATAAATAATTAAAGAAATTATTAATAAAGCTCAATTGCTTAATTACGCTTGTATATGAATAGCAGGGATTTTTGGCAGTATTGTCGGATTTGATATATTGTTTAAAAAAAAAATGGAATCGTGATATCATTCATATTTTTTGCTTGGCCGCCAAGGGTTTGACAGCTGAGAAAATGAAAATACAATTACCGAAGAAAACCTTAATTCTAACTTTTTTCCATCTGTTATTTTCTAATTGTCTAGTTCTTTAGTGAGTTCATAATACATATTGTTTAAGAGGCGTTCTTTGCTCTTCTCAAGGCGGTAATATAATTTTCCTCCAGTCCAATGCTGTATACATTAATTGCCCCTACTATTACCGGTTTATCGGGAAAATTCACATTCGGCTAAATTACTGTTGCAGATGTCGGATGACGACCGGATGTCCCTGACGACGGCCGTTTCCGACGACGACGATGGCGAGTCCGTCCACGCATCACCGTACCGAGCAAAACAGACGGGCACGGCAGCGGCCTCCTTCAACTGCACGGGCGCTGTACGAAAAGCCGGGTAAGTACCATCATCATTATGTTCCTATATAGAATTGAAGTTTGTGGAAACTCGTTTCAAAAGAAAAGAAATGTCGTATCCAAAAAAATAGAAGAAAAGTAGAGAGGAAAATAGATTATAACAAGAAGAAAATAGAAGAAGATAAATAAAGAGGGGAAAGGAGGAAAAAATCGGAGTAAAAAATAAGGTTTGATTTTATTATACAAAAAAAATATATATATATATAGTACCTATATATATTTATTAGATATTTTTGTATTAATGGTAAAATACTTTACCACCTCCTAAAACCTTGAAGTTCATCCTTCGGAGGCCTCTGTTTTTTACGACAACTGAATATACTATAACCGAGGTACCGTACTAGCTCGGAGTATCGGACTCCTCTAATTTGGCCTCACGCTTGGCAAACTTTAATCCGAGTCGACGCCGCCGTTCATCAACAGGGGCTGATTAGAATTTTATTGAAACCTCGGCTTCTATTTTGTCGGCATGTTTCGCACGATTAATCCGGCGGATTTTCCCATTGAACTTTATACCGTGGCCGTCACACACTTCAGAGCTCCAAGTTTTATCGTCGTCCTGTACCTACTCGGGGGCATTTTCTTGGCGATGTCATAATATTAATTTCATTGCTTGTTACGCCAGAAGCGGGATGAGGAAGGAGTCCCAGCTTCACATCCTGCGCCGTTCAGTCTATATTTCTACAGCGAGAACGGGTTCCTCTGTGTTCCCAGTTAATGGGAAGTAGGTACATCAAACACTACTGCTGAGCCGTTTTCCTCGGCTCGTCCCCTTTGAGCCTTTTGATTAAATCTTCCCCTAGGTTCCTCTTTACGCACCTTCGAGCGATGAAGTTCTCTGAGCTCAAAGCGGTTCGGCTTAACGGCTTCGTAATACCGTTTGTGTTCGACATATAAACAATCATCAATGTAAACGTTGGATAGCAACATAAAAAATCTTAGAGTACACTAAATGCCCGAATGGGAACTGGGGATATTTATGAGCTATGGTTTGCTCGGTTTGATTACTGCAGAAATCTTTTAGTTAATTTTGGATTCGCAATTTCACAGCAAATAGCAACTACTTCCTTCAAGACAGTAATGGAAATAGGTTTTTTATCATTCTGTAGTAAATAAAATTCCTATGCTTGATGTAATTATCTAGGTACCATTTCAATGAATTTGTCGCATATAATGATACTATTTGGTTCGATCCTACAAATTCGGCAATGTAATTTCGATCTGAATTTACGTACATAATCCGAGTCATGCTTTGGAGAATCGAATTTTAGGAAAAAAAATTAATGTATTTATACCTTATTGTGTCATTTAGCAAGCTTGACTGCCGTAATTTTCGAGATAAAAAATGGATTTTTTTGTAGAAAAATCGTTTGTGGCTGAAGAAATTACGAATTCGCAAGCCAGTCACGTTCAAATTTGAACTTTAACTTGCCAAACCATCAAAATCAGAAGTGAAGGGGCATTCGGGGTAATTAAATCGATGTATTTTGAACGATAAATCAAATAAGATCATAGCTAGGTCGGTAGCAGAATATTGCGTTTTGATGGAGATTTTTGAATTGTGAAACTGTCTCAAATCGAGCGAGTGGTATTTGAAATCTAACTATTTTCAAGTTGACTCCATTGAGACCATAATGAGATCAGTTACTAGGTCCAACAAATCAGACATTAACCCCGCAGTCTCTAACAACATGCTAGAATTGTTAGAGGGCTATAGGAACTTTTTCAGCCGCTGCAATTTTTAATGCTCTACTACAGAGGTCTTCTTCACATATAAAGCCCTCGAAAAAATAATGTCGTACCAGGAAACTTAGTTTTAGCAAATAAAAATAGCTCTCAAAATTCTAGTTCCCTTAACGAGTGCTTGGTCTATTTGAGCTGCCTTATTAGACTTACAAACTTTTATTGAGAAGATCTCTTTTCACAGCTAAAAGCCTTCCTGATTACTTCTCGATTAGCTTCAACTACTTCTGTTTAACTGTTGTCGGGATCGCTGGAGATACTCCATCCCCCAGTTTCCATCCACGGGGAACTATCACGCTTAACTCAAACGTCTCTAATTATCCGCTTCTAATTATTAACTTGCTGGACCAGTTTCAAATCTTAGAGCCTCTTTTGGTTTATTATTCAATAATAAACCATTGTAATCGCCCAAGAAAAAAAATTTTATAACCCCCCCTCAAAATTTGATGTTTTACGTTTCAAGGCATGTAGAATCCGAATATCCAATAAAAAAAATTCTGTCTGTCCGCCGTACGCCGTACGCCGTACGCCGTACGCCGTCAACACTTTTCCGGCCAAACCATAATAGCTAAATTTTTGAAATTTTCACCAAAAATCAATCTCGGTCCTACGACGGCCCAATTCTTGAACCAACTTGCTAGCTCAATTCTAAGGGTATTTTTGGGGGGTTTTGAGGGGGAGAAAATTCATATTTTCGAAGGTTTTTCAGAAAAAGGTGTACGTGGTATCAAATTATATAGATTTTTGGACGCTGAATCGAATGAGACCATTGCCGGGTCGATAGCTTCATTGGTTCTCGAGTTATCGCAGCTTTTGTGCCGAATTTGGGAGATTTTCAGAAATTTGACATGAGGGTATAACTCGAGAGTTCTTAGAGCTATAAAAATCGTTCTATACTCATTGGAATGGTCGTTAAACACTCTCTCCAGCTGAACCGTTAGGCTAAAAATTTAGTTTTTAATTTGGAAATTAAGAAAAATAAAATAGATTAAAATTACAATAGTTGCTACGGAATTTTCCCCGATAGTTACCAATCTGTTTTTCGGTTGAAATGTTCACACATGTTCTGAATAATGACTATCTGAAATGGATAGTCTTCTGAAATTTTATTTGAAGCGGAGGAATAATAAACCACTGTACAATCATTTGCAGCGTTTTATTTCCATATTGGTGCATCCTCTTTCGCTTGGATATCAATAAAGTTGATTTGTATTCAACAACTGTTCGACTAAAGGCTGCTGTCATGCTGCAGTTTATATAAAAAAATCACGATTTCCTAAGGCTGACATTTTTTCCGTTTAATCCTCTACTCATCGAACGTGAGTCTCAACAGCAACAAACCATTTTTTCGATGGGATTTCGCGATGGAAAGATTCGCTTTCCGTGCGGAAATTGTGTCAAGGATAGGAAGACAATGGGAGCGGCCAGAGAGGGAACGATGTCTTGGCTGATGATGGGGTTGGTGGTGAGGATCCGCGGTTCCTTGCTGTGGAATTGTTCCAAGACCTCCGTTTAATCTTTTCGAATTAATTCTCCTGGGACTGGAGCCAGGAGCGATCGATTTTTGCTTTTAAATGGAACGGGGCGGAAGGCAAGGCATAATTAACTGCAGTTTACTCAATGGGCAACTTCTCTTTCGCATGTTTCACGCAGAGAAACAAAAACCCTTAGCAGAGTGTAGTTCACTGTAGCGAATTCATCCGAGGATTTAGCGTTTGAGTAAAAAACTGAAACCTTGTAAATGTAAAAAAAACTTTCTATGAAGGGAGAAATAAATCACGAAATACAATATTTCGTAAAATTATTTTTCGTTTCGTTATTTTTTTTTGTCCGTTTTGCGTTTTCCTGGTGATCATTTGTGATCAAATAATTTAATAATCGGGTACAGGTTGATCTTCTTTCAAAATCATGTTTACGAAGAAACGCTCCTTACAATAATATTGATTACCACGTAACGTGAAGAAAGTAGACGAGGAAAAACTTTTCAACATTCTAAAAGCCGACAACTCTTACGCAGATCTCAAAGAAGCACCTCTGAGTCTGCAGTTGTTACGAGTAGGCGAGAGCTCAAAGGTATTTCACCTATTGTCGCGTCCTCTCGCGGGTCAAAGGGCGAGAATAAAGAAGATAGCGCTCAACGTGGACAGTTACAGCCTTCTGTTCTTTAGTATTAACCTAACCTTCTCATTCTACAAGCCCTGCGATCAGGACATGTCGGTGCAATCATCTTCTTGTTTGAAGAGAGCGTCAACTCTCGCTCATTTGCCTTTCCTGGCTAAAAGCTCCCTCCCGTCGAACTATCTCCCTAACAAGTCGGCGAACTCTGGCCTTATCTAGGCTATTACTCACCGGTTTCCATTTTCATTTTTACGCATACGGGCCGAGAATACCTTCGAGGGACGGTACAATATCTAAGAGAAAAATTGAACCTTGTTTCCAAATGGGAAGGCCGACGAGGTACTCTCCTGGGTTTCACCCTGGTCTCCTGGACGTTATCCAGAGTCGTCATTTAATCTCCGCATCGCTCGGCCCGAAAATGGAACACTATACAATGAACGCTAGAGCAATCCCTCGCCGGAGCAAAGTATAAAGCCGTTCTACTGAATGAGAAAACGTCCTCTCCGCAGTCATTGTACGATATCTGCGACTCTTCACTTTATTCCCTTCCTCGTTCAACGCTTACGACGGCAAAAAATGCTTGGAACTTTCTCTTTGCTTTAAAATATTTCGTCATTTTGAGACTATAACCATCACAGTAAATAGCCCCTGCATACTACAACTCTTATTGTTACGTAGGAAAAATAGCGCAAGTTATTTTGATTAATCTTGAAAGATTTCTTTCAAAGAATATTATACTTAGGTTAGGTTTGATTGTAATGGGTTGTTTTTCTAGTTATGAAAATTAATTACTCACTGACATTGATTGGCGAAAATACTATTCGGAAGAACAAATCAAATGCTCTTCTTTTGTTTGTATCATATTTCATATTGTAATTAGGATGAGCGGTAAACAATCTTAAAGCCTCATTTCCATAGTCTTCAATAATAATTGAAAACTGTTCAATAATTTGCAAAGCCTTTTCTTCTCGAAGATATGATCGAAGCGGCCACAAATTTTCAATCATGAGAGATGATAAGTTTCAAAATCCTCCGTATTAGACCTCAATCCTCGTGGCCTCCAAAAAATTGCTTCTTCACAAGGAAAGGAGACGAAGAGGTGGTCACGAATTCCACTCATTTAATTAAATTTTATTGAGTTATATCGATTTCGGCTTTTTTCCATCCTCAGAAACAATCTTACCACTGTTAGTGATGATGGTCTAAACACAGAATCCATGTAATAATATAACTAATTTAAAATTAATGGAATTCGTGACCACCTCTTCGTCTCATATCCTTGTGAAATGGGATTCCACAATCTCAGCGTGAGTGCTTTAGTAAAAATTGCGTCTTCTTCATTATTCAACACTTCTTCATTCATTAAATCCGCACCTTGGCGCAAAAATCACCGTAAAAATTGTTTGAAGTAAATAATACAAATTTGAAAAGTGGGACCGCAAAGAGAAAAATGGCTTGCAAAATATGTTGCTGAGATAAAAATGTACCAATTCACTTTTTTTAAAAACCATTATTTAAAAATCAGTATTTACTACTTTTCACGGAATCTTCCTTTTTCACTCTGCACTTTTCACTTTGCACTCTGAAACTCCGCATTTTTAAAAAAATACCGTTAAAAAACAAAACAGCCAAGTTGAAGAGCGGAGTGAAGAGCGATAAGTAGACCAGTTTTAACAAAACAGAAAACTCCGCAGGTCTGCAATAGTTTTCAAAATCTGAATTACTTTCTTTTTGAAAAATGTTAAGTGAAGAGTTGAAAAGTATTATTTTTTATTTAGGCCCTATAAACAGGTTCTAACTGCCATACACAGAATAAAATTACTATTTTACATAATATTTTTCACTGGCGAATGCAATTCATTTTTATTCAATTGCAAAATAATTCTGGAGCATTTTTAGTTTCAGAAAAAAATATATTGCTTCTGGTTTCGTGGGGAGCACATATTATTTTCGTTGCTGCTTACTAGTCTTTGTAACTCGTGGGAGTAATTCTCGTTAATATGTTTACAACCGACGGCTCTTCGAGGTTTCCAGTCGGTCGTAAACTTCGCTGCGGAATATCAACATGTCACGGTTACTCTTCGTTGATGTACGCGGTCATCAACAAGAGAGAATGAAAGCTTTTGATTTATTACATTTTGCTGCCACCAGGCGAGAACACAATGAGATTGTTTTTCTACGGATTTCACTCTACTGGACGACATCGCTTTGCTCAATCAAAGCAAAACATGGCGATTCTTATGGTTACTTATTCATCGTGTAGTCGAAAGTGCAATAGAAAAGGGAATTCTACGTTCCAAGGTGGATAAAAAAAAGTCCTACTATGCAATTATTGGTAGGTGTAGGTACTCCTTTTTTCTTATTTGTTACTCCACTTAAAACCTTGGAATTGTTTATTTTTAATTCAAAGGATATTGTTTGAAAGAGAGTTGAAAAAATCCTTCTCTACATCACGAGAAGATCGACAAAGAAAAATCGACAATGCGGTTAGAAACATGAAAGTTAGAAAAAACGAAAATTCCTCTCTTTCAACAAAATAATTGCGTGAACTTTTTTGTCTTTGGCGAAGAATTGAACCGTTGTTTTAGCCACTGTTGACTGAACACCATGAGGGTGTCTTTCAATTTCATCGCATCTCTCAGTGCAACACTTTTGTATGACAGTGCACTATGAAAGCTCTAATATCTCTAAATAAATTTATGTCTGATACATTTCTGAACTCAACAAGGGCTCTGTTCCACATCACTAATATAAATATGAATACTTCTACATAAAAAAGAAAACTGGAACGAATATTCTGCGTAAATCCCCGAACAATATTTACTTCGATGCCAATACTCGCTTGGAAGGAAAAAGTAACAAGTTCAGATAAAAAAAGTCCGGAAATTACTTCTGCAATTTTTCCAACCCTGCGTTCTCAGGGTTTCATTTCATCTTGTTCGAGACCGGAATCGAGTCGAATACGCGGAGGTGACCCCGATACAAAGGAAGCAATACAATAATGTACGCCACATCGAGAGCTAGACTTCATAGCATTGACGTAGTAGGCTGCACAATAAGGCACACCATAGTTTTCATTGTTATTGTCATGTGATATCGATGGCAATGGTTATTTCACTCGATACCCTAAAAATGTCTCTTTGCGAAACAAGTGGTGATCGAGGAAGCGCAGGATATTCAAATTTACGAGAATCAACTATCAAGAACCGGATAAAAACGGATGACCAATCTCTTTGTCGTAGTATTCATGAAGATCTGTCAACATCACTTATTATAAAGTCAATTAAAACCCATTCATTTTCCTGAGCTATATGTAGGGATTTCGGAAGCGTCGATTCCCCTTACGAAGCATAAACTTCAACTCCTTCGTCGTATTTGTAACGACGGAGAAGGGAAAAAGACAAGAAAGATATTATTCTCTTGTAATGGAATCTGAGAAAAACCTCATGATCCCGAGAACGGCGGTCGGCTACATGGTGTTGAAGCGCAAACAAGCTTATGTTTCCCCTTCGTAAGACGATAAATCCGAAACATACGTGCCGTTACCGTTAGCCTCCGCTTCCGTTCCTAACAAATGACTCAAGCTGGAAGGCTCCTCAGAGAAATCACGAATTACGTTGTATTCAGGTGAATAGCGAAGGCAGTTCGAATACCTGAGTCGAATGTATCATTCAATGGCACGAACAGTGCATGCATTTGGCTATTCGGCTCACGCCTGAAAACGCTGTTCTAAAAAAAAAATAATTTATACGGAATTATATATCAAAACGTTGAACTTTTCTGTTCTCTATAAAACCAATCCCAAACTAATTGCTGTGGCCAAAACAGGTTATTACATGTAATTATTTGATTAATTATAATAACAATAATCATACGACTATTGTGCTAAGAGAATTGGAAGAAAAACGCTACAAATGATATTGATCCCGAACATTTTTGAATATTCCTCCCTAACCACAGATTAGTAACTATAAGGGGAAATTCTTAGCAACTATCCGATAACTAATTATGATTTTTCTTAATTATCTGATGAATAGTTAAATTTATATTGAAGAGAGTGTTTGAGGATTTTTCCAACGAGTAAAGAACGTTTTTTATAGCTCTAGATAGTCTCGAGTTAAGCCACCATGCCAAATTTCTCAAAATCTTGAATATGCTACACAAAAGCTTCGATAGCTTGAGAACTACTCCGTTGTGGTCTCCCTCGATTCAGCGTCGAAAAATCAATGAAAACCCTTGGGAATATAAATCCCTCTTCAAATTTAGAAGAAAAAAACTTCTTAGGATTACTTCTTAAACAAATATTAGTTAATTCAGAATTTTCAGCTCACTATCAATAGTTAAAATCGATAAAATGTCATTGCTCTTCTTGGTTTAAATTGTCCTTCAAAAATCTGCAAATAAAGAGCAGAATATGGTCGCAATCGGCGCTGCGGAACGTATGAATTTTAATAGGCCCTGAACGTTTAATTTAACTTGCCCGGCGACAAGCACGATTCGGAAACATTTTATAAACAAAGAGCGAAGTGGGAGCAGTTTTGGTCGGGCGCTTGATTTTAAAACGAGACGGTGGCCCTGGAAAACTTTTCAACCAGTCCGTGTAATATTCCACCGGGTAGCATAAATATAAGAGGGTCACCGACCAAAGGCTCTTAAAGTCAAACAAATGAGTTTCAAACCGAGCTGTCACTTTAAAAATTCCAAACGCTCCGCTCGGAGTCGACAAGTGAGTTCAGAGCAGAACAGCGGAGTAAAGCAGTGTCCTAATGAATAGAACCGTGGAGGCCTAGCCAGCCACAACGAACCTCTTTTCCTCCAGACTTGATACTTTTTCCTGGTCCGTGAACTTAAACAGCCGAGTTTTAATAAGTTGTTGAACTTCCCGAATGGCTGTTCTGCTGAGCCGACGGTTTCGCGACTCGGAAGTTCCCAAGTCAAGCTTGGAATTTGATAGCCGGTGAAAAGTTGAGAAGAATATCAAAACCATCGCGCCGCATGACGAGGGTTTGTATATTGATTGCTTATGTAGATATTTCAAATTTAATTACCTCCTTGAACTTCAACTTGAATGAAAAACTTCCCATGTCCGGAAATTTCCGATAGATTCTAGTTGTAAGCCATAACGTGAACTTATCGGTAATCTCTATTGAATCAAGTTTGAATTAGTTGAAATGCATGAAAACAGATTATCAACTTTTGCCACGTCATGCTTCAATAGCTGGCCATATTTGCATGTTCATTCCCTTTGAAACTCGTTGCAAGAGATTATTTTCTGTCATAAATTGCAGAGTTACACAACATAAACACAACATAAATTGAACATAAATTTTCAATGATCAGAAACGATAGTCTATGTTTCCAAGACCTGAACGAAAAACTTGTGGGAATCTGCCGATCAGAGACAAGCTCACAATATCGACGGGTTTAGATGCTCCAGTCTCTACCACAGCGTATCTACTCTGCAAAGTTGGAAACACAGAGCTCAATTGGAAAAGTACCTCCAAAACTTGAAAAAAGAGAAAAAAGTTGACAAGTACCAGCCAAAAACCGGCCCCAGATATTTTTAAAAAAACCAAGATGCAGCTATAGGTGATAAGGAGAGAAGAAAATGACAAATGGACCTATAAGGTACTGAAGTTACCTAGTTAAATGGGGAATAAGTCAGCTTGCTTTTCTGCTACTCGAGATCCTTGAAGAAAAAAAACTTTGATGTTCCAAAATGACTCAAACTCAGAATTGAATCAAATTTGGCGAATATTGCAAAAATTTGAGATGGAAAAAGCTTTATATGAATATTGCTGTATAAAAACATAAACCCTTCAGACCTTTACCTTGACGGACGTTGGGACGTGGCTAAACCGGGAACCGAAGTTGAACGAGTTAACAAAAATAAATAATCAAAGGTATTTTTCATCTCCTGGAACACACCGAGTCTTTTTATTGCCATAGTCCAAGGTGTAATTGGACAGTTGTGTTTTTGACCGTGTTGTTGGCGTTCAATTCATCTTTCATCAGTTGCACAGTAGTATTAATTTATTATTTTTTTAACATAGGTTCTTATTTTGTGGGTAAAAGTTGAATTGTCGATCCTATTAATAGAGACAAAACATGACAATCAGTTCCATCTCATTACTGGTGAGAAATTTATCTCTGCGATGCTTTATGTTAATCGATATAGCCTCATTAGCATTTCGCATTATTAACAGTCTATTCTGTAAATATGGCAGCTTCCGCCGCTTATTCGAGCTAAGCTGTTGTGAAAATCGACGAGACGGAAAATTACATCATGAGGCTCGTTAAATCCATTTTATTGCTAGCGAGCTGAGGATTATTCACCGAATGATTTTTATTCGTTCTATTCCGTCGAGAAAAATGCTGCGTTTGGTGACGACAATTTTTCACAAAATAATACAGTAAACGGAAATAAAGAGTGTTATCCGATGATTTTTCCTTTTTGGTTGTTTTTCCATTTACTCAAAAAATCGACGTAACTTTGGTACGATATGATCGGAGTTATGCACGATTGCACTACCACGAACGAACAAAGCTCGCGGTTCGGTTGTTCTGATTGAAGAAGAGATCGTCGGCTAACTGTACCTATAGTTTCAAAATGGAACGTTTGGAGTGGTCTCGACTGCTCTTCTGTAACGGTTGATCGAGTTGACCGAGCTCGAAAGGCTTTCTATTCAGCTATGTCCTCTCCGCCAGTAACTCATTGAAGGGCCGAATTTCCAAAGGACTACACTCCGTGGGCCAGTGGGATATCAAAGATCAATGTGCGTGAGATCAAACCGAACAGTGATAAGCGTTTATTTCGTACTCAATATTTAAAAAAAAAAATTTATTGAATCTTGAGTCTTGAGTCTTTTAAGCAATTGTCAAAAAATTTTCGTGTTAACGTGTTCGTTCCCATTTTCACTATTTCACCAGAGGTATCCAAAATGTTCTACAGTCATCAGCAATTTATGCTTTTCTTGAATGAACAAAGTTTGTTTTACTCGTACATACAAAAATCAACATTTTATCAAATCGGTGAAGTCCCTTTGAAATTTTTAGCGCGCAGTTTTTTAATTTACATTTTGCGTTTTAACATACTGGAATTAAATGACGTCGTGGAGTCTGAAGTACTTAAATACTTTGATTACTTCAAAGTCTTCTTGGTTTCCAACAGTTCGATCAACTGCTGAAAGTGAATTTTCTCCTTCTCAAAAACAATATCGGAGCTATCGTTTCTACACCCCGGGGGCGTTGTATAGTTTGAGCTCCGAATGTGAACTATCAATAGACAGCAAATCGACTCCGTTTCAACGATGTTTTGTTCGATGTTGGTGGCGATCTTTCAGCTCGGCCATAGAGTGTTCGTGTACCGTAAAATAATAAATCACTCTTATGAAAGACCTAGCTCTTCGTAAAGCTCTGTTCATCTCGGATCGGCAAGCTTTAGCTTAGAAAGTCGACCTGTCAAGAGCAATATTAATGATACAGATTCACTTGTGATGAAATCAATTCCGAAACGGATTGACGGGATATATTAGGGAAATTCGAAACAATTCGGTTTGACATAGAAAACTCAGCAAAAATATCGTCCATCATTGCGACTGTCTTCAATTTTAATTAGGTGAAAGTGGAAAGGAAAATAATGCTTGATTCCGTCAACGCAAAATCAGACTAAATAGTGAAAGGAGGTTTGTTTTTCAATTAACGAGGTAAATCAATCTCTTTCGCTCAGAATAGGTGTTATGTCTGAAAAAGGAGAATATTATGTTCTACAGAAATCAGAGCAAACAGAGATCCTGCTCGCATGATAACCTGTTTTGTATCAATAAAGGAGTCTTCAGTTCCACGTTTTTCAACCGTGTCGTTTACTGCTTAAATTCCTATTTCTACTTCAGTTCTATTTAAATTCATTTCAAAAACATTTTAATAGGTTCTAAATATTCAAATGATGTTCGATTTGGGGTAGTTCGTCGGATTTTTTCTCCGATCGAGGGGTTTTTGAGATCGAAAGAAGCGCCACGAACTCGATCGGAGCGGAAGCGTAGGTGCAAAAAGACGGCCAATTCTGCAACGGATACGAGATAAAGCAAAAACGTTTTTCAAACTACATAATCCTCGAGAGTCGACTCAACATTTCCAGCCCGCTATGTCCCGTGAAGAAAACCGTAGCTATTCAAAACTGCCTGAGCGGATTCCAACAAGAGGTCAATGCTTTTAGTTGAGAAAACATGAAGAAACCGATGAGTTGTAGAGTTTTAGAATTGTTTATATAGTACAGAGAAATTCCCTCACTCTATTCATCTACCAGAATATTCTATTGCTACAATTTACCCTTTACTCTCTCTTTTTCTAAACTACTCTCTCTTTCTTACTCACTACATTTCGAAAGGCCATCCCATTGATAGGAAATTTTAGGTATATTATTCAATAATAAACTATTGTAATTACTGAAGAAAATAATTTTCAAACGCCCCTCAATATTTGATATTTTTCGTTCCGAGGTATGTAGAATCTGAATAATACGATTTTTTTAAAATAGAAAACTCTGCCAGTCCGCTGGACGCCGTCAACACACTTTTCTGACGAAGCTTTAATAGCTAAATTCGTGAAGTGATCACCAAAAATCTTTCTTGGGCTAACAATGACAATTCTTTAACCAAATCGACTCAATTTTAGCGGGATTTTAGGGGGGTTTTAAGGAGGAAAAAATTCCTATTTGCAGCGTTTCTCAAACATAGTCATTCTATTGATCTATTGAATCTATTGATTTTTGACACTGAATCAAATGAGACCGTAGTGAGGTCGATATGTTGATGATTCGCAAGCTATTGCAGCTTTCGAGCAGAACTTTCGAGATCTTCGGAGATTCGGCACGAGGATATAACTCGAATTAATAAACGAATAAACAAATTTTTGGAGAGATTAAAATCGCGCTATACTTGTTGAACGCTCGTCTAACATTCTTTGGTTGTATCGTTAGGCAAATAATTTTACCATCAACTAAATTAAGAAAAAATAATAATAATATTGAGTTACCAAAGTTTCTAAATAGGTTTCTCTAGTTACCAATCTGTTGTTAGATGGAAACGCTCACAAACGTTCGAATAGTTACTACCATGAATGGATTTATAGTTACTGCTATCACAGATGGATGGTCATAATTGAAGAAAGTAATAATAAACCACTATCATTTGCAGCGTTTTTTGTTGGAGGTTCACCTAATTTTTTCCCTCTTGGATATTGTCAAGATTTTTTTGCTTATCTTGTTTTAAATATCCTAAAAACCCTTTCAAAAATTCAAAAATTTCATCATTGCCTAGAAAACATTTATTGGTTGAAAAAAGAAAATTATTAGTTTGGAATTATTCAAGTTTTGCCAAAATTGATATAAAAAACTTCCGATTGTCGGACTCGCATTTCCCGACTGTTCGTCGAGGTTCTCCTAATAGAGTTACTTTTTCCTTTTTAAACCCTTTCGCAATATCATGCGTTTAACAAGATCAACTTCAAACGTGGTTCGTTCTATCTCGACTTTTTCATCCGCTTTTATTTCTTCTGCCTACTTTCGTCGTTTGAAGTGTAGCGGACTGAAGTGCTTCCGAGATCCGTTCCCGCCCAAAAGTTTAGCCTTCGTTCTAACGGAAATCCTTTTTCACGGAGAATTCTTAAGGTGAATCTCCTTTTCGAAGGTATTCGACACAACAGTGGAACCAGATGGGTTTTAGGCTCTCCGGAGTTCCCATATAGTTGAAGTTTATTCATGCTTACTTAACGGACGCAATTTTTCGGAAAGTAGCGTTATCTACTCTGTTCCCATCATCAAAGATTAGGCGGATTCAACCTTAAAACGATAAAAAATCCGAATTTTTGAAACATCGAGAAATAAAGGGGGAACGAGCATGGGATAATCTATAGGAACAATCCAATATAACTCTTTCTTAGTCACTTATGAGAAATCTCGCTTTTTTAATATAAATTTCGTTCGAATTCTCGCAATATTCTTTGATATTTCATTCGTATCGCTCATCGGACATCTTGAAAACAAAGGTGAACGTGCTGAGGGAATATTTGAGTTTCGAATAACTGCATTGGACCGAATGAACGAATTTAAATTTTTAATACGCAGACGGTAGACGGCAAGTTTCCACACGTAGTTTACCCTTCCTTTGTGTGTACCCAACACGTACGGGAATTTCAAAAGGTTTAAACCACTTTCAACTGACCGCACTCTGGTGTGGAATTTACGGCTTTTGACTAACCACTTTGCACGCGGAGCAGAAAGTTGAACTGAGGGAATGGCAATAAGACCTGAATAGGCGACGTTGAAACAATAGGTGGAAATTAAGTTTATTCGAAGCCCTAGTTGAGTCAGAACTGTCTCTTGGGTGGCCCGTGTTCTATACAGTTGTACTTTTGAGCATGTTATGTCGTTCTGTTTTCATACCAAATCTAGTCTCAAAACTGAACGAGCTTAAGAGGTAACCTTTGTCCGGAAAACATTCGAAAATACGAATTTTCTTCCCCTCAAAACCCCCCAAAAATACCCTTAAAATTGAGCTAGCAATCTGGTTCAAGAATTGAGCCGTTGTGAGACCGAGATTAATTTTTGGTGAAAATTTCAAGAATAAAGCTATTATAGTTTGGCCGGAAAAGTGTTGACGGCGTTCGGCGGACGGACAGAATTTTTTTCTCCAGAATCCAGTTTTGATGGGGTTAGAACATTATTATTTTCCTTTTTCTAGGGCGATTTCAATGGTTTATTATTGAATAATTAACCAAAAAAATCAAAGACTGTTGGAACGTGTCTCAAAGCAATCCGTGCACCTCGTAGCATCACCTGACTGCTGTCACATTAATTATATAATTTTATATTAGAGCTGATTTGACTGATCTATATTTTGGTCAGGATAATTTTGTAACCAACCCAGGCTAAATCGGTTCTGCCGTTGGCCGCCTTCATTTGGCAGACAGAAGGAAAAACCAGAACGTCTTTTCATTTTAAAACAGATTGAGTTGGAGACACGAAAGAGATTTTCGTACTAGTTGAAAAAGTTCAAAATAAAAATATAATTCGATCAAAAAATCAAAAGAAATCAAAACTCATATTTATTTTCCTTATCGTCGCATTTTTTTGGTGTTCAGGGGTTGTGAGGGAATGTCGATCCTATGGCTCCACGTCGCCCTGGAGATGCCCGAACGGGTGAAAGTGCTTGGCCAGCCGATAAATAATCGGAGAATAATTCGCCTGTTTTTTCTCCCCCTCACAACTCCTGAAAATTTATATTGCCAGCATGGAATGAGCAATTTTAAAAGAAGGTGGTTTGATATCAATATTTTTATAGGATCGAGATCTACCGCTATTTGTATACGTTCACTATTATGTGAATCCAGATCAAAGAGCAGTTAGGTAATACCTAGTTGATTTTTTTCCAATTTTTCTGAAGAGTTGAAAATTAACGGTTCGAAAGAAAACTTTTCGATTACGCGTCGAGTTTATTTTTATTGTTCGAAAAAAAGGAGCTCATTAGCAAAAATCCAAGTGCGGCCGCCGAAGCGAAAAATATTTTCATCTTTTTAATCTCGAATTAAAGTAGATTAGGTGGAAATCGCCCTTTACCCTTCGCCGGTAAAAGTGAGTTAACGATCAAGTTCTAATTAATTAGTCACCATATTTATCATCGAGGGCTCAGTCTCGTATCGAAATATTTGGGAGTAAAAATCAAAAATATAACCCGAGTCGACGTTGGGGTCCTGAATACTCTACGAGTTCGAGGGGAATTTTCTAAGTTGAATCGGAACGACGAGGTCGATGAGAAGCTTCACTTCAAATGACGGCGAAAGTTGAGAATCGGATTGTATTTTCAGAAATTTATCAAGGTAAGGGAATGTACCCTTCCCTGCTTACTCTATTCCCCATTTCCGTTCTCTTGAGATGGTTGTCATCTCTAATTTATCGTAGCAGAATACTTCGAAACTCGAAAATCGCTGCGCCCGGCCTTCAATTCACAGTAGCGCCCTCTTGAGCTCCACTTCAGTTTTCAGTTCATTCCCCGGTCTATATCGGTAGAGGAAGGAAATGAAAGGAATTAAAATGAACGGACTAAAAGATAATACGACGGAAGTCGGGTCCATTGTTCGCCGGATGCTTCCCCTCGCTAATTATTATACGAGAGGCTTCGGCGGGAAATTTGTTCCATTTAAAGTTGCAGCTTTTCACCGTTTATTTCGAAATGAACCGGTTGTGAATACTTCGACACAGAGTTCGAAAAATAAGCTCGAAACTATCAGGAATTTCCTTTATACCTGCACTGATGGGTATTACTTATTAATTTGTCTGCTTCCACTCGACGTTGAAATTTCGTCGATATAAGACTACGATTCTAGTGATTTACCACATTGAGGCAAGGCAACCGCCCAAATTATGCCCAATTTATGTAAATGAAACCATATTTTACACTAGTATAGCAAGTTTTTATGCCGCTGGCGATGAAAGCCTCAATTATGCATTTTCCCCATTCAGGTACCTGTTGAAATTCCTCTTCATTTGTAACGGCGTGGCGGACTGATTTTGTTCAAATTTTGACCCCCATCCTCGTCCAGTTATCACCTTTTGGTTTTTTGTTCAATAATAAACCGTTGTAATCCCTCACGAAAAATAACATCTGACCTAACACCTACAAAATTTGATTTTTCACGTTTTTTGACGTTTTTGTCCGCCGTCACTATTAATCCAATTATCATCCAAATTAATCGTATATTAACATGAAAGCTTGTAAATGCTTGAAATTGTCACTACAAAAAATCATTGTTGTCTTGACTATTGCTCAATTATTCAGCCAAATCGGAACCTCAATTTTAAGGGAATGTTTGAGGCGTTTTAGGAGGGAAATTCGTATTGTACAACGGTAGTCAGACAAAGTTGATTTGGTATCAATTTCCAAAGATTTTCGGACGCTGAATCGAGTGAAACCATCGCGGGGTCGATAACTTTATTGGTTCTCGAGTTATTGCAGCATTTCTGTTGAACTTGGGAAATTTTCTCAAATTTGGCAATAACTGGAGAGTTTTTGGAGCTATAAAAATCGTTCTAAGCTCGTTGGAATAAAAACTCTTCAGCTCGGGGGTTGTAAAAAAATATTTCTTGTGCGATTGCAATGGTGTATAAACCAAAAACCTGTGTACAATCATTTACAGTTTTTTTTTTTTTTTTTTTTTTTTTTTTTTTTTTTTTTTCAATAAGATTCATAATCCGTCAGCGATTCCGCCATAAATGGTTCTACCACGAATTTCGCCATCGAATCACAATTTTCAGTTTCCACGTAATTTTTGAATAATTTACCAGCATAGAGGTTTTATCTTCTGACCATCACCAGCCGACAGTACAAAGTCCACTCAACAGCTTTCAGTCTCATCTGTAGCCACGTCGAAACAGTAAGTCAACACCACTTGCCTTGTGCATATAAATCTACCCTCAGGGCTCGTTGTTTGGTTACGTGAGACGACCGAGCGAAAAAAGAAAGAAAGAAGAGAAAAAAATTGTTGTGTTGTAGCTGAAGATGGAAAGAAGATGGGGTTTGCACGAGGGTCAAATTTAACTTTCCAAGCCGGTCTATTCAAGTTTCTGAAAGGCTTCGCCCATAACGGCCTGAGGGCGTTCCTATTCAGGCAGCCTCGAGCGCACGCTATCCTTTCCCCGGGCGTCCGCCAGCTTCCCGACTTTTATTTTTCCATTTTCTCGTGCCTGCGGCGATGAAAGAGCCTTTGGTGGGTGGTAGAATACAGGGCGGGTTTCAACGTTGGCAAACATATTAGCGACCGTGAGGCGATATGTCTTCTTCGTCTTCCGCTCGATATTCCACAGGAATCCTTAAGCCGGCGTGTGTTTGAAGTTATTTTATGTACAGTTTTCTGCGTCAATAGGAAAAGCTTTCATTTTGAAAGGACTAGCTTAGCAATATAAGTGAAGCACTCATTCGCAAACGGCGTACCATTTCGACCATAGGCAATGTATTAAGCATCAAAATTAGTGATATGACATTACCAGTATAGTCGTATAGTCGTGCTTGGTCTGCAACAGATGACCGCAGTGAGAATTCGTCGCTGACATCGCACGTCGTATTGTACAGATAGTTTACCGAGGCGACAAGGCACGGATTGTAACCTCAAAGTGGAATTCGTGACACGGACTGCGCTAATGATGCGCTGGCGTAAACCCACATGGTCCGAGATGATCAGCCCGCTAGCTCATCCAGGCAAGACGAATAGATATCACGGAGACCCAGTTACAGTCTGTGTTAGCGGTCCGAGTTGACAAACACGGTACGGTGTTAATTTGACGGAAATTATTCAACAAAAGCGATACACCGAACAGTATAATTATTAACCAATGGAATTATCTCGAGGCGTATACAATTGGATATGGTATTGGGAAAGCAGCACTAGTTTTGATTCTGATAGCACTGTTCTTTCTAGAAATAAGAAAATAATTTAAATTACACATTTTTCACCTCGTCAATTTTTACACCGGGTACTTCAGCGTATTTCTTAGAAGTTTCTTCAATTTCGACGGCGAATAATGAAATACTTGAAGCCAATTATACGAAATAGCTCGTGGAAATTGAACAAAAATCGTCCAAGGTTCGTATAGAAAAACGAAGATACGAAAGATCTATCGACCGTTTCTTCGAGTAAGGAGTCCGGCGAATGACAGAGAAAATTCGAGTGTGCGACACGCGGTGTAAAGAGGTCCTTCTGATTCCACCTGATTTCATCTGATAGGTCGGATCGACTTTTCGTATTATTGGTTGATAAAGATGGCGGCGTTCATGGGTAGGTAGCGAGATTGGGTAGATAGGTCGGAAGGAGAAGAATCGCTGCCACGCCCAATCTCAAGTCAAGGAGAACTCTTCCTCTCCCAAACCTTATCGGTTAGCAAACTCAGTTTTCTCGAACATTATGTGATTCTGAGTATCGCTGCGAGAGAAGCGTGTGCGAAACGGAATAGAATAAATAGTGGGAGGAAAGTTTCCCGAGCAGAATTGGACTATCCGCAAAGTTCGATGCTTCAGAATTGTTATCCAGAAGAAGAGATGGTTACGCAAACGTCGATGTATTTAAGCTATAAATACGAGTCCGAAGTGATTTCTCAGCACCAGAGTTGCTAGTTATGGTATTGATTATTTTTATAAAATTATAAAAATTGCTGGTTATATGACCACCTTATAATCCACCACAGATAAGATTAAGATAATCGTTGTGATCATACCTATTACTCAAAACAATACATCTTGTACTGTACAATACGTTACATTCTCTTGCTATCAAATTTCACCTACAGTCATACTCAAACTCTCTCTTATTTACGTTAAACACTCTTAAACCAAGAACTGGAACCTGGCTTCCGATGAGCTGCTTATTAGGAATCAAACATGAACTTCACGTGTTGCCCCAAAACAAGTGCATTGTGGGGACGTAGAGGAGACGTATAGGTATCGGTGTGTAACACTGCACTGACGTATAGGTACGTAAGTAGTGGTTTTCCCATGTTTTTGTCTCTCTTAGTATTCAGTTTTCAACTTTAGCAAAGTTTTAGCAGAGCTACGAAGTCCAACTTTCAAAGTGTTGAATGATATGTGATTGCAACCGCGATAACTTCAAAGAAATAACGTCAACTAAAAGGTGTGAATACACCACAAGATGGGTAATTTAATTGTCCACATTTTCTCCATGTAATGTACTTACCCATTTCTTAACAGTTCATGCGGTATTCAAAAATATTGGTGAAATATACACGAAAAATGCTACTTATCAACGTTAAACATTTTTTCTTCTATTATTGCAAAAGAAACGAAGAATGACGCATGCACCTAAATATGTAAAATGTCAATTTGGCGAAATTTACAGATCGCGAAATTTTTTCTATTGGGAGTTGTAACTCTTTGAATATCGGTTTTCGTACATGTCATGTGCATTACGGATCGGTCGTGCGGGAAATTCGGAACATTTTTGCCATCAGGATTGATCGGATCAGACTCGCCTCCGCGAAGCTATAGCCGTCCAAAATCGGAACTTTGAAATTTCGTTTTGAAAAATCGTCATGCATGGTTGTCGTCAAATTTCCGCCGTTTGGACTTCAAATTCGGATTCAGTCTTAAATATCCTTGACAACAAGCTTTCAAAAACAAGCTCAAGCTTCAAGCTTTTAAAAACAAAAGTTTAATTTTTCACCCTCACCGAAGCCAGCGGAGCTCGAGAATTCGGCCGGCGAAAAACAAACAATTAAATAAATTTCCGTCGTTTTGACGTCAAATTCGGATTCAGCGTTGAATTTCCTATAAGAATAGCTTTCAAAGTCGCTTGAAAACAAAAGTTTGATTTTTCACCTTTACCGCTGCCAGCGGAGCTCGCTTAACGGAAAATAATTTCTGTGGTGCTGTTTAAATTTTGTTCGCCAAATTTTTTGCTATGTACGTGTGTAAGGCGTTCAAATGAAGACTCCTGCATATTAAAACAATTTATTCACATGAGTTTTGACCACGAAAAGCACGGTTAAAGTCCAATTTTTGAGCTTTCAAAACCCGATTTTTTTGAGACACTTGCAGATTTTTCCGAGAAATAAAAAAAATCACAAAACTACGTCTTGGTATGATACGATTCACCTGAAAATTTCAGATTTTTACCTGTATTGAAAGACGAGTAAAAATTCGTTAACTGGTCGGTTGATAAAAATCGCAGGGGTACCCCTTGAATTATTCGTGAAAAATGTTTTGATTTTAATTTAGCTCTAATTCAGCATATTGATAGTAGATGATATGTATATCAACAATATATGCTACATTCTTTGTTTCTTCCGCACCAAATAGATGAAAAGAAGGTTTAAAGTTGGTACTTTGATGTTTTTGGGTATATTCCAACAAGGTTGTTGAATACCTCAGAAACGGTTGAAAGTTTTATAGGTATAGATGGAATGGGGAATAATATTGTTGAATTACCTATCTTTGGCCCGGAGGGGCTACCGACAGGTCATTTGATCAAAATCAAATTCAAAACATTTTTCATGAAAAAATCAAAGGACACCCCTTCGAATTTTTTAAAGCGATCAGTAAATGATTTTTTACTTGTCTTTCAGTACAGTTAAAAATCTGAAATTTTAAAGGAAAGTTGTATTTCACCAACATGTATTTGTGTGATTTTTTTCAATTCTTGGAAAAAATTTCAAGTGGTTAAAAAAAATCAGTTTTTGAACTCACAAAAATCTATCTTTATCCGAGTTGTGTTTGTTCCGTGAATCGATGTTTTTAATACGCAGGAGTCTTAAGACATAATAAACATGTGCATTGCATAAAATTTGCCAACTAAAAGTTACTCAGCGCCACAAAAATCATTTTCCGTAAACTGTCGACTGACCGGTCGAAATTTATAGCTCCCTTGGCATCCGCAAGGGCGAAAAATTAAAGTTTTGTTTTTGAGAAATTTTGAAAGTTAATCTTACAGGAAATTTAAGTTTGCACCCAAATTTGTGGCCAAAATTAGGGGAGTTAACATAAATATAGTT
Source organism: Tupiocoris notatus (assembly GCA_037159825.1). NCBI lineage: Eukaryota > Metazoa > Arthropoda > Insecta > Hemiptera > Miridae > Tupiocoris > Tupiocoris notatus. Next base: position 94,390 of record JASJUZ010000014.1, on the reverse strand, counting down.
TCAAGTATAGCAAATTGTATGGGTTAAAGTAATTAGTTGTTTTTCAATGCCATTTCTGCGAATTTCGAATTTATATTCGAAAATCCCACGATATTATTAACGAAAGGGGTTATTGGTTATGTGTAAAGATGTTATTCCTAATTTTACTTTATTCGATGTCGTTTCTGTAATTATTACAACCTCATTTCGTTCTCGCCGGCCACCTGATGAGTCCCTTAATAATTAAGACCTCCACTTCCACCGTTTACTTCTCCAACTAACAGGCATCTCTTGGGCCACTAACTTTCTCCCTGTTAATTATTCCATGCCAGTCTCTCCCCATCTTAACCCCTTCAAATACAGCCCATTTCCATCAGCAGGGTGTCTACAGTTTCTTATCAGCGCTAGATTGTTGTCGCGTTCTTCTGAGCGAGTTCCGCTCTTTTGTTCCATTGCTCGGCCTTCGCGTTCAAATTGCATCTCAACTGGTATTCATTATCTGACTTTGCCAAAGATTTTAACGTCAACGGTAACACTGAGTGTGACTCGCGGAGCAAAGTTTTTGCCATAAATTTCCTTTCAGAACTGCCACTCGGGGAATTTCAATGCGGAAAATGTTTCCTAGGCAGTCTCAGCCGAAAAAGAATTCCAGCCTTATTACGTTAGTAATTTCGCAATTTTCCGATAAATCCAATATGCAACCGATTCGAAAGAAAAAAAAACTGCTCAGCATACTGCCTTTTGCAAGATGAAAGTTAAAAATGTCACAGGAAGCTCTGAGGTAAGGCTTCTAAAATCCGAATCTTCCAATCCAACGCGAGCCGTTGTTTCTCATACCTGAGAGAAAATGAGACGTACATTCGCACCGATAAATTCAATATTTTTGAGAGGGGTTGGTAAACTATTACGAAGGCGTTTTTTGAGAGAATAATACCATGAGCACGATGAGTTTTTCGGGAAATTTTAAACGGCTTTGATCAATGATCTAGCTGAGACGTTCATCGTATATTTTGGACATGAGCAAAAAAAAAAAAAAAAAAAAAAAGTTTTGATAGGTACCCAATCTGCAACAGCCAAATTTATTTATAAAACGCAAGCGACTCCGAACAGGTTGAACCATCTGCGGTTCCCTCACTTGCTTCCAACCTACAAATTTATAGCTTCAGGTAACTTCGAGTTTGCTGAATACTGGCGACGTTTCAATTCGAATTGGCAGACCGAGGAATGTGAGATACCGACGACCCAAAGGAGAGCGAGCGGAAAGGGAGTCATTGATCGGCCAATGCGGAAAAGCGATACGGCCGAAGTGCGGTCGGCAAACGAGAGAACCTGCCAATGCCCCAGGGAAAGGCTTTAGCACTTAATTTCGCCGCGGAAATGCGTTTGATGTCGCATGACACTGTACTAGAGTGTGGCGCACCATTCAGACTGCGAAGGAATCCAAAGCTGTCGACTCGTGTTGAGAGCTATCCTCTTGTATCACTTCGTTGGATCTTGGATCGCATTTTCATCCGCACCAGTGAAACACGTCAACCTGCTATTAATTTTGTACAAATGGCTGATCGTAGTTACTCATAATTTTTGACACGTAAGGACAAGAACTTAACTGCATAATTTCTCACTGTTGATAAGAACTTTGAATGATACCACGGTGAATTATTATTTTTTCGCTCTTTGCCATTGTATAGCCATCGATCCAATGCTGTAGCAAAGCCTTACCTACAGCATAACAACCTTAGCAAACGGTCGTTCAACCAACTTTGACACCTATCAAACAGATCTAACAAGGTATGGCTTGCAAAACTGATACCTATTCGTCGAAAATAAAGCTATTGCCAAAAATTAAAAACCCTACGAGATATTGTAAAGTATATTCTTTTGCTTTGATTACGATTCAAGGAGACCATCCGATTATTGTAATTGCTATCCTAAACTTTGAGAACGTTCCACTTCACAACAGAGGGGTAGCTGTACGGTAAAACCCAAATATTTAAATCTAATTTATTTGCATTAATATTCATCACCTAATTTAAAGCCAACTCATTTGCCTAACGTTACATTGCTTAACATAGTCTTTGACGAGCATTCCAAACAGAATATAGATTGATTTTTATAGCTCTAAAAAGTTTTGAGTTATAAAAACTTGCCAAATTATCCAAAAATGACACACAAAGCTGCGATTACTCGATTGTTGTGGTCTCATTCATTCGATTCAATTGATAACAGACAAACGATTCTGTAGGCATTTATTAGACCATCAGAACCGACGAAACATCTTCTTTTCGCTATTATCATTACCGATACATAAGCTTGAAAGACTCGGATTAAAAAATCGACGATAAATCCCGTTATTGTCCATTATTCACTGAGCGAGCAAACGATTCCAACAACAACATCGATTACGATGTTAGAATAATTTCGGCAATAAGGATCTAATAAACCTTCAATTGACGATAATCTTCAACTTTTCGTGTGCTGCTTCCTCCAAACAGTTGTAGTCAATTGGTATTAATGGTTAAATCTATGTTTCTCCTGTGTTTCTATAGTAAATGAAGGTGTTTTAAGTTGGAATCTATGAAGGGAATAGACATTATACTTTTAGCGCACTTTCGTGAAAAATTATGCTGCTAAAGGCTTGGTAAAAAAATCTGTAAATCGAATTTTGATCCAAAAATACTTTTATGCATCATGTGATCCTAGATTTCAACTTCAAAGAAATTTAGAAAACGGGCATTTGGGGTATCGAAATCATCTATTCCTATCTTCTAACTTCGCTACTTTTCGGTGGCTATTTCAACCAGTTTTTGAGGTTCAAACTATTTCACTAGCTGTATCAATTTCTTTTATTTGCATCTCTAGCTTGGTTTAAATTGGAATGGTCTAAAAGACAGTAAAAAATATTGGAAGCAATAATTCTATGGTAATCCGTGCGTCGGCCGCCGACTGATCTGTCACTCGCGGGTTCTTTAGATGGCCACGAGACGTCGCAACGTTAATAAAAATCGCTAATCTTCAACGAACGCCATTCCATTTCTATTTTACAGTCGCATCACGCTTCGAACCACTACTGAAAGAAAAGCGAGAATTTTAAAGTTGCAGATCGATTGTCAAATGAAAAAAACCAACAGTAAGTTGACGAAGCGCATAGAAAACGTGAAAGAGGATTGGGTCAATTCATACGAATGTATCGTCGACTCTAGACAGAAATTGAACGAGTCTTCAAGACCGATTGACGTTCGGTGCACAAGAGCGATGCTCGGAGTTTGGGAATAGGGAGGACTCCGCGGAGCTTTCAACCTTCGGGATTTGTATCCGTCAGCGGGAAGACGTCCCAAGAGAGGACACTGACAAATCAATATGGATCACTGACGAGGAAAGGAGTACAAGGTGAGATGGTGCCAGGAATACGACGTGTTTCAAACCTTGGTTCCCCGCCTTAGTCCCTGTTTCTGTCAAGAATAGTGTACGTGACATAGACTCGATCGGAGTTTATCCCCGTTACACGTCTTCGGTTTCGATTGGGCAATGAGGGTTACAGGTATAAGGTCTCATGTCTCAATGTTGCGATAATCGTTACCGCGGTATTAAAATAAACGGAGGCTTTGTTATGACGAAGTCGATAGTATTTTTTATTTAATTTGGAAAATGGTAGGATAATTTGTATTACTTCCTAACAAAGTATTAATACTTATTGGTTCGAAGTTCTACAAATTTTATTTTCATTAAATATTTTATTTTATTACTTCCATGTTTACGTAGTAAATGGAAGTATTGAGATCGTCTGAAAAGTCGAATTTGGAACCGAGGTCCTGTTGTTTTTATTTTTACTTATTTTAATTAAAAAAAGTTTTATTTTTAAGTATTAATACTTTAGTAAGCAATAAAAATGAAAATAAGTAAAAATAAAAATAAAATAAAATATAAAAGTATTAATACTTTAGTAAGAAATAATACCTACTAATGATAATAATCATAATAATAAAAATAATAATAAAATAATAATAAAAATAATAATCTTTATCAATCATGATGATGGGAGAACTGGTCAAACATTTTTCGACCAAAAACTAGGGTTTTGTCCGAGAAAGAAAATGTTTCCAGAGATCAAAATGGATTTGATATTTTGATGTTGACGATGTGGAATATTTTTCCTTGAAAATAAGTATTGAGTGAGTAAGTTAGTCTGCACCAAGGTTTCTGAAGTGGACTTTTTTTATTCGAAGGTAGTCTTTTGCCTTCGTGGAACACCAAAAAATATTTCTGGTGCACCTTGACCATACTAGGAAAGAATGCAATTGGATATTTACGAAATAATTGTGTGGTGTCAAAAAATAAACTAATAATTATACGCTCGGCGGAGACATGATTTTTATGTATTAGGATATCGCGTGTGACGGTGTTCCAATGTGACCGCTGTCGATCTTTAAATCTATAGAATATCAAATATAGGCGAATACCGGTCAATAAAATGCCGTTGGCTTCGTAATCAGTTCAATTTCACAGCCTCGAACTGTCGAAGATTCGTTCAATCAATCATAGAAACGTTTATAAAATTTGTCAACTGTTGTCCGCAGCTGGTCCAGTAGCAATAGCTGGTCTCAGCAGGGCTGCAAGGATATAAATGGTTGTGCCCCGTCGACCAATCACAGCGCGCTATTATTTGGACCTCCAAAACTCCCTCGCTCGGCCCTGCGCTTGTTCACCAACAGGAGCTGTTTGTTTATCTTTGGAGAGTTCACACAAACAAAGCCGTTCCTCTGTTAGCTCCCACTGATCAAAGCCTTCGCTGTTCCGGAGTTGGAGCGGATCCCTATTACTTCTTCGGCCATTCCTGCTTCATCATCAACTTAACTTCAACGACCTCCTCGATCCTCATTCATTTCCTTTCTTCAACTCATACGGTTGTTAAAGTGAACATGAAGATAAACACGAAGTACTCATACAGTATGAGGCCAAGCAGTCAGGATCGAATGGGAACTGAAATTCAATTCGCCAGCAAACGCGAGCTGGATCTGTGTACCTACTCAAAAACCATTGTAGTCGATTTGCCAAGGTGCAGATGGAGGTGAATTTCTGTATGGAAACGTAGTACGTGCGGCTAAAGAAATCGACTTGATCCGTGAACGACCATGGATAGGATTTTTAAATATGGAGTAAACGCTCAGAAATTCGGGTCTCGTGTAAGATTCGATGTATACATGAGTCGTGCATAACGACAAAGGGGTTCTTTTGATTAAGGACTTCTTTAATCAGATGGTTCTTCATCTGGTAATGTTGCGCAGACATTTTTAGGAAAGTCTCTTGTCTTTCTTTTGGTCTTTGACTCTTGAGAAAATTTTGTTCTCGGAAGGGGAAATTCCTCGCATTTTCATGCCCATATACAAAAATACGAAAATACAATTAAAATTTATTAGCACTTTCAAGAATATAGCTGTTGCATTACTTGAACTGACTATGAGAGAGGTAAACCACTAAAAAATGCGGGTTTGTCACTCACTTACCCTACACACCGTTCAGGACAAAAATCATCCAAAACGAATTGAATGGCTTCGCCCAAATATCTCCAGTTTAATCCACAATGCTCAGATTTTGAGCTCTGAAATATTTCCCTTTCGGAACAAACAATTACACCGAAGTTTCACGCTGAATTCAAAAGAGGTCAAAAATTTCCTCAAGGTCCGAGATTAGGAAAACTTTCCGACTCAGAGTACGTCCCAAATGAAAACTGGACGAGTTAACGAAGGATTTTTAATGAAACTCGGCCATTTCATCGTGAGTATTACCAAGGCTTCCAGGAAACGGATGGTTAAGGATCGTGGTAGTTGGTATCAAGAGGTAGCGCTCCGCTCGGTTGATAATCAACCTCCTAATAGTTAAGAGGGATCCAAAGGGACGGGCGATGGCAAATCCGGTATAGGAGCCGCTTGGGCGTTGATAACGCAGTTAAGTTAATTTCAGATCCTGGTAACTAGTGTGCTGAAGCCGGGAAACAGAGGTAGGTTATGCAAGCTCTTGAGCACTGCTCTTCCAGCTCGTTGAAGAGCGGATTCCTCCTCTTTCTCTCTTATTTTGTCTCTTTTTATAAATAGAGTTGCCAATTAAGGTGAACTTTTTCTCCCTCGGATGAGTATTCTAATGCTCCGGCGACAATGATCCTACAGTTCTAACGTGATAGCAGTTAGTGCTCTCTATCATTTACATCTTCTGATAAATCTTCTTGCTTCTAACCCTTTTCCAGGCGAAAAAAGAAATAATGAATTTTTTAAAGATTCTTTTAAGTTGATTAAGATCAATTTGACTCTCAGTAAAGGCAATGAATGTTATGAGTGGCAGGAAAAATATTGTTCAGTTGGTTACTTAGCTAAACAATTTCGGATTTATTACTTCCGTGATTCGATATTGATAGGCATCGGTTGTCATCAAATAAATGTATAACCTCGTTGAAATGATGGAGCATAAGAGCTAGCAATATCCTATATCATCGACCAACATATTGTAGGACGATCATCACAAATCGCAGTGTATATAATTCAAATGTCAACAGGAAACGTTCGGGGAGCAGACCGAGCCAATATTTCACCATGCAAGAAACTGTCACCATTATCCGACTTACCTAGAAAATTCGCTTGAAATATTGAGCAAAGAAGGAAATTTGATTCGCGAAACGGTTGATCATTCGCTTTCCGTCGAGATTAATCCCTAGAAAATACGCGTTTCAATTAATATTCCATATTCCAGCGTCTATTTCCATACGATCGGATCCTATTCCAGCGCCGAACTCCGCCTGTGCTTCTTGGCTTAAACGTGATTAATTGCGAGCGAATTTATGCATCTTGCTCGATAATAACAAAGAGGAAGGGAACGCTAAGCTCTCGGGTAACCGTCCATTACCTCGTGAATTATTACGGTACTATGGGATTTCTAGCCGTCGCAACTCGGCTGCTACCTGGGGAATCCCTTGTGTACCCGTCAGCTGTACCAATCTAGCTTCTACCTCATTTTACCTGCGATCGTGACCCGATAAATATCTATTGGCGTCTCTCATAAACACATAATCTAGGATAACCAACAGTGCTGACATGTATAATATCAGGTAGTTGCGATTTTTTAATATCTTCATGGAGACGTAGAAAAAATCGAATTTGAATAACAGCCAAACTGTAGAGTCGGAAAAATTGGCGAATTTTATCTAGTTCAAAGAAAGTATGAGGAATGGGTACGATGGAAAAATTACTAATTGGTTGTCAAAACAGCTAAAAACTTGAAAATTGCAAAACAATCGTCAGATTTGGGCTCACAAATAAACGTTTTATCAGCCTCGAGGTCGAAAACTTGAACATTAATAACACTACTTAATTTCAAGTTTTAATTTATTTATATACCCTTGATCATAAATACATCCTCTCAACAGTGAAAATCGCCTGTCTAATGAGTACCATATAAAAACGGAGAAGAGAGACGGATTTCGAAATGAAGCAAATTCACATCGACATTGTCTTCGAATCGATAATGCATAATGACGCTGAGAGGCTTCGTAACGAGAGGAATAGCATTCAGTACGAAGATGAGCCCTTGAGTTACGAGCGAGTTTGAAGGCACTGAGAGCTGAAATGAGCTTCTCTCGCAACGTAACAATCGTCTGGTCGTTAGAGGATTATGATCCGACAGCGCGTAAATGCAAACGATTCGCATAAGCAGTACGAATTCATTTCCGAAGTGGTTTCCACCGAAGTGGAGAATACACAAGTTTCAATTCAGAATAGAGCCAACTGCTTGGGACTACTCATTGATTCACTAACAACCGGTTTTAGTTTGTGGAATAAGGTAATGGTTGCTGTCGGGGGAGATTTCACTCGCTAGGCAAAACAAATCAAGATTTATTTTTTTGTCTCGAAATTTGTTAGGAAAATTTCCCTCAGATTGGCATTAGGATGGTGCATGGGTTATGGAAATGGAAGGTGGTTTTAGAGTGGAGGTGTAAAACTATACAATAGTCATGAAAGAACAAAATATAGGGAAATATTATGAATGGCCCCTTCAAGGGCTACTAATGTACTGGTAAGTTTGGCTAATAGAAATATGAAAAAAAAAAAAAAAAATTTAACAGACTATTTAAAACTAATAAGTTCAAAAAATAATTTGGTTGCTCGGGAGGCTTAATCAAGACGCCACATCAGCTAAAAGTATGGTTAAAATATTAACTCAACAACAGACAAATCATTTTCCAGAATCGAGTTTCATTCCTCGAGTTTTTAAGTGAATAAAAACGCTACAAATGATTCTACATCGGTTCACAGTTTCTCTGCATCCAATAATTATCTAAGACCGTCCTTTTATGATAGTAACTATTCCGAACATTTGTGAAGGTTTCCACCAAAAAAGAGATTGGTACCTACACGGGAAAACTCCGCAGCAACTATCGTCATTTAAGACATTTTTATTTCTCTTAATTTTCAGACCAAAAGTTAAATTATTCATCTAGTGTTTGACGACCATTCCAAAGAGTATAGAACGATTTTTATTGGTTCATAAATAATACCATCATGGCAAAATCTTCAAAATCTCGAAAATTCCATAAAAGCTGCGTTATTTGAGAAACATTGAAGCTATCAACCCGCGACAGTCTTATTCGATTCAGCGTCCAAAAATTTATAGACATTGATAACCACTCCTTTGTCTGGAAAATGTTGTAAAATACGAACTTTCCTTCCTCAAAACCCCTAAAATACCCTTAAAATTGCGGTAGCGATTTGGTTAGAGAATTGAGCCTTTGTCAGACCATGTGTGATTTTTTCGAAAATTTAAAGTAAAAATAAAAAACTTTTCAGAAAAGTAACAGAAGTAAGTATTAGAATTTTTTTATTGGGCGAATACAATGGTTTATTATTGAATAATAAACCAGAAACTGAAACAGGTTTTATTTTCTTTAGAACTCTTAAATAGAACCATAGTATAAAACTAATCCAAGTCAAGCAGACGAATAATAAAAGGCATACGATTGAATCATGAAAGAAAATCAGGTAGACTTGACCGTTTTTTTATTCATCCAATACCTCTGAACTCGCGTTTGATCTCGCCCTTGCTCTCTTGAGTAATCATGTTTGCTTACGTGTGCAGAGATCAGATGGCTGAGAGCATCATAGTAAATTAAATCAGGTTTCAATCAGTTTCGAATCGAGAAAACGCTTATGTAGTCTTGTCGACTGTTGCATTCCAAGATTTTTTATCGTCTCACTGAGTGCACACTGCTAATTAAATGAGTTTTTCCTCGGATTCTTTCCGATTCGAATTTAACGAGATAGGTAAAATAAAATAAATATCACTACTCAATAAGGAAAATAAACTTCCTATCCAATGATAAGAATTAATTAAAATTATTCTGGTGGATGGTGAAGGGATATTAATTAAGGTTTTAAATTATGGTAAACTATAGGTAGACCTAAATTACCTTACTTTTATTGGATCATGTCTGAATACTAGTGGTCTGTAACTTGTGCATGAACTTTATAGTTAACCATCTGTCGACCAAAAATATATTGTAATCTATGGACAGCAATTTCATAAAATACATTTTAAAAGTACCTATTAAATAGCAATCTTCGAAATTGGAAATTTTCAAGATGAAACTATTTTCATCGTGATTAAGCTGTACGAATTCCTTCCGCTTTTATAGCAGTTCTTTATTGTGTTCACTTTAAGCAGAGCTCTTAAGCCCTAAGTTGATTCATGTTTCGGAAAAGCGAACTTTCGGATTTCATCAGCTATCGATCAATTAGATATCGGAATGAACAATTATAGGAGTTCCAAGTTCTTCTAAATGCGAAGGAGTTTTAAAACTAATGAAGCGGTTGTTGTCTCGAAGTTGAATGAATAATGTGAAGCAAATAGAGAGCTATAAATATCGCAAAACGGTTCGGTCTTTTCGCCCGACGGTGCTTAATCAGCTTAAGAGTTGAAGAGGTGAGACGGAGAAGAAAAGGGTTTCCATTTAGCGAACAGTTTAAGAGTAACAGATTGGAAGTTCTTTCTCGGTACGGCGAATCAATATGAATAGGACGCAGGATGAGGTAAAGTTGTAACGGAGCGAAAGAACAGAGGTGGGAGACGATCATTAACTTCCTGGGGGACTTTCGGAGCCCCAAGGATCTCAAGAGGGTTATTTGTACAAGGAAAAAAGGATCGCTCCCGTGAACGCTATTGGCTGACTATACGAGTAGGTTGAAATTCAATTTGAATGTCTCTCCCTCTGTTTCTGAGCTCGCTTTGCCTCCGCGTGAAAACCTTTTGCATCCCAGGTGCTATTCAAGTTCAGCTGATCCGGACACCTTTGCGCGCAAGTTAACTGGTTAAAATCTTCATGCTGTGATTGCATTGGATAAGCCGAGTTGGAATCCGAAGAGACACGCAGAAGGAAACATTTCCTTTTCGCTAATTGATACGCTGACGAATACAAGAATACTACTTTGAAGCTGCTATCAAACCGAGAACCGACTGAAATTTCGTTCTCATCGATATAAATAAATCAACCGACATGAAGTTGAAGTTGAAGGTTGAAGTTGAAGGTTGAAGTTGAAGGTTGAAGTTGAAGGTTGAAGTTGAAGGTTGAAGTTGAAGGTTGAAGTTGAAGGTTGAAGTTGAAGGTTGAAGTTGAAGGTTGAAGTTGAAGGTTGAAGTTGAAGGTTGAAGTTGAAGGTTGAAGTTGAAGGTTGAAGTTGAAGTTGAAGGTTGAAGGTTGACGTTGAAGGTTGAAGTTGAAGGTTGAAGTTGAAGGTTGAAGTTGAAGGTTGAAGTTGAAGGTTGAAGTTGAAGGTTGAAGTTGAAGGTGGAAGTTGAAGGTTGAAGTTGAAGGTTGAAGTTGAAGGTTGAAGTCGAAGGTTGAAGTTGAAGGTTGATGTTGAGATTGAATGAAGACGGTGACCCGGATTAGCATGAATGGCGAAAAACTGTCTTTTCTTTCGGACTACATTATTTGAGCACTCATTACTATAGCAGTTCGAGAAAAGAATAAAATTAATTTATTCGTACATCGAGGCTCTTCAACTGCTGAATGTTAATTTGAATAATTAGCAATCGGAAGTAGTTTCAAAAAGCTATCAGAATGTAAAATAACTGAACACCTTTCAAGAGCAGTAAATTTCTCTTGAGAAAGAGCGTGCGGTTTGGTTGACGATGAAAATTGAAACTTTTGCATAATCTTAAATTAATTCAGAAGTTTTGACGGCCGCGGCGGCTCTGCCTGACGGAATAAGAGGGCTAATCGTATCAGCGACTCGTAGCGGAACGGAAACCGCAAGGCGCTTTTGACGGAAAATTCATTGGACGCGGTTCGTTTCAGAGCTCTGACCATGAGCAAAAAATGTACAGCTTTAGCTCAATGAATTATTACTCAGCTTCCCTAGCAGGTGAGCCAGAAAAGCTTCTACCTTGGCGAATTAGGCTAATGCGAGAAGGACGAAGACATCGACTTGATTAATCTTCCGTACCGGTCTTTACGGCTGATGCACTTCTCGGCTAGGGTTGATTAAAATTTAATATTTGCAAAGTTCACGACCAAAAACTCCAGTAACTGAAACTGCAGAGGCTCTTGGGATTTTGAAGGACGTCATAGGAGGTCGACAAAAAAATCGTCTGCTTCCCATCTTTGAATGCGCTAACTAGCCTAGTTAAACTACGCCTTGTTTTGTAGAGACGTTTGTGCAAGGAATATAATAATTATACCTAGCAGGAGGATATTTAAGAAACGTGGTGGTAGCCAATTAATTTCTAAAGCCATCATCCGAGTACGCCAAAAGGATAGTAACAGCTCGCAAACATGAGCGACGCCGAATACGGTAAATATAACAGGTCGAGGTAAACATGTCATTCTAATAATTAGCTAGATGAGTCCACGTTGCCCTTTTCGTTGTCAGTGAAAATATCCTTTCTGGCTGTAAAAAAAATTCATATCGTACCAAATAAATTATTATAGGGGTCAATACACTCATAATAATGTTTTGAGGGCGAAAAAACAATGATGGCGACGCTCTGATCATTGTTTTTTTCTATTCCTCTAAATTGCGTTCGCCTAGAGAAATTATGTGTTTTTTTTAAATTGATTTTTCGAAAACAATTTTATTAAATTTACCTAGGGTTTCAGATGTTTTTACCATCGTTTAACTGTCCCGATTTTTAGCACGAAATCTATTATTTTTCCATCGAACATTGATTGCATAAAAACATTCAAATCCAGTTCACTATTTTCGATCCTCTCGGCAAAATCTTCCATCTTGTGATTTTCATTGTACGTACTGGTACAAATAATTTATCCTCAATACTTAGCTCCTTCTTATCGAACTTCTGGTAAGTAGTGTTAAATGGGACGGTGATTTTGCCGAGCATTAGCACTCTCGCGTGCGATCGCCAAGGGAATGAGCCGTGAACGCCGAAAGGGAAGCGAGGAAAATAAAATGGCAACTGATATTAAGCCGCGGTGAAAGAGCGGAACTACGCACACACGAACGTTAAGACATGCGTACGGATACGCGTTTTAGTGTGCGGAGAAAGCTATCGACTTTCAAGGCCATTTCCAACGTTCCCGAGCATCGGATCGCCGTTTTCATCTCTGAAGAGGAAAAAAGGTTCGCGACTTGATAAAATACATTGCCGTGTGTATATTTAAACATCGTCGAGCAATTCTTTGAATCGGATTGCTTGCTATTTTTAGACCCACTGATAAATGTGAATATATATTCGTTTGATAATACCTCAATTACTGTTTGTTAGTTTAGAATCACCATACGAATTATTCAGTTCTCTGTACAGTTCCCTTCATCATCCTGGAACGGAAGATAAATTTATTTCGAAGACAATTTATACAGTCTCATACTCCGAATTACTCCGTCATATTGCACTGAAATATAGGTGGGACATTTTGAAAAATTAGTCGAGCAACTTATTTATATCGTAATTACCCCCATGAAAATAAACATAATCAAAACGTTAGCAATATTTTCAAGCCAAAAATTCTTTTTATCTCTTGAAAAATATTTGTTATACTCGATAATAACAATATCTTTAACTCTCAAATCAAAATTGGGGTTTTTCAACCGCGAAAGCACCACAAACTACACTACCTTCAAAACCTACCAGTGTTGCACAACAGTATAGCTACATTGTCCGCTGTTTCCTGATCGTTCAACTGAACGTTGTGCTTACTATATTTTGTTCACCATCAATAGTCGAATTTCCCATGAATAATTTATATTCTTTCCACATTGATAGAATTTAAACCCTAACGCAGTCCGTTTTTATGTCTCAGGTTTCTGTCGGTCAAGAAATGGTTGCTCCGAAAGAAGCATCAGATCGAGTTAGCCAGAAAGCGGGGATGGAAAGGCTACTGGGTATGTCTCAAAGGGACGACCCTTCTATTCTACCCTTGCGATTCACGAGAGGGTCGGACGGTCGAAGCGGCACCCAAACATCTGATCATCGTCGATGGAGCGATTATGCAACCCATCCCAGAACATCCAAAACGGGATTACATCTTCTGCTTGAGTACGGCCTTCGGTGACGCCTACCTCTTCCAGGTAGGTTGAATTCTTTAGAAAAGATTTGATGGGTGAAAACATCACTGGTTAGGCTGGGCCGTCATTTGAGCGCTTTTGAGTTTGTCATCACAGGGGCGTATCGTTCCATTCATTTCTGTAGAACAGTCAAGACTCATGGGGCCTAATCGCCTTGATGATTCGTGTATAAAGGAAATAAAGTGAAGTGTCTTGAGCTGATTTAATGTTCAATTTGGATCATGTTTCCAAACGAAAAATTTTTATCTGTGAGCTGAAATTTTTATCAAGAAATGCTAGCTCACATACTAACAATTCCAGTAATATTTCAATAAAAATTTCAGCTAAGAGACCAGATAATTTCAATAAAAATCAACTTCGTTTGGTTGTCGTCGCATTTGTTGTAGCTGGCCAGCCATTAAAAATCTGGAGAATAAGTCGCCTGGTTTTTCTCCCCCTCACAACCCCTCTACTAATAAAAATCAACATAACTTGACCAGAAACGTAGCTGAATTGAAGAAATTTGAAGGTTATTTCCACTAAACGAAAATAGTAGATGATGGAAATACTGCATAACGTCTTGTATAGCAATGACTTACTTCACTATCGATATTTTTGCAGTGCCAAAAGACAGTGCAGATGTAGCAGACAATAATTGCAATGAGTCAACAGTTGCTTGCAAAGGTGTATTTTGAAAGACGACTTTCTTAAAATAAACTTACGCTACAATTTCAAGGCTTACAACTGCTATAATATCCTACGATTGAATAATTTTCCCGTCCTTGTTTTTCTTCTTCAGTCCACAAGAATGATAATAAGGATGATATACATCTTATTTGAAATGACAGTTGACTTGGGTTGTCTTGAAGTAGAATAATCTCATCTCACAGGCTTTGAAACTTGAAGCTAATTCAACAACACCGTTGAAATATATCTGCAGTGCCTTCGAAGCAGGGCATTGCGTCTCTCAAATCCATAGCTCGTTTGTAATTTCAACATGAGGAAATTCTAATCATGCGTGACTAGTGTAAATGAAGATTCACGTACGTCAATACTCATAATCGCGTTGGGAAATTAGCGCGTTTCTCTTCGCTATTCCGATCGAGGAGGGAACTTTACATTAGACTGCTACAGCAACGTGAGACAGACAGACGAGATATGCGGCCGGAGAGACTTCAAATCTGATAACTCAGTTTGGTCTTGGCACACATTCTGGCCAAGTAGACTCCTTGAATTCACACCTTTGGCTTGAAAACAAGGCACTGTACAGTTCGTGTAATAATAAACCGACAGTGTAACAGCTGATAATGCTCCATAGTTGCTTTGCTATATGAAATTAATGGCGACTTTGACAATTGGACTGTTTGAGCGTGAAATATTTTTTAATCGCTGAGTAACATCCAAATTTTCCCTGTTGACACTAAGTCGCGAGTAATTATTCAACCTAGCAATCAAAATGAGAAGACAAAAGGCACGGGAATTTTTATCAAATCGCCCTCCCCGGGTTTGTCTCAGTTAGCTCACGAGAGGATGAAAATTCATCTTGAACATAATTTCAATTACTCGGAAAATGGGTAAATCTCTGGCCTGCAATGCGTAAACGATATTGGGTACTCTTTTTCAATAAATTACATAAATCACAACTAGATTGAAAGTTTCTCAGGGCCCTTTTCTGATTAGACTGCGTACTATTTATTATTGATTTTTTAGATTAATTTGTTGTTGATCAGAGAAAGAAAGAACTGGAAGAAACGAACTAAGTTTTTTAGTAAAATAAATCAAAATATTAAAGTTACTTTTGAATAATTTCAGATGTCGCAAAGGCCTTTAAGTAGACAGCTATAAACCTGTTAGGGGTTATGAAGGTGTCGAATTCGATAAAATTAGCTGCAGCACGAATATCAAGTTTTATCGACAACTAGGGGCTTCGCCGCCTAACCCCCTCCTCTCGAGCCTTCCATATTATTTTGTGGGGTTGTTGTCCTTTTCACTACTATATATAGTATATATAGTATATAGTATAGGTATGGGTTTAGTAGTTAATTATTTGTGTATGGAGAGTGGAAATCTATAGGTATTTTTATTGTAGGTAGTACTTAGTAGTAGCTATAATTTCGTATGTTGGTGGTGGTGTTGTCATGTACTTTGTATCATAAAGTATTGGGTTTTTCAACTGGAGTAGTAGCAAAATTAGACATAACAACTGTAAATTTTCCAAGATTGGTAACTTGCACTGTGGATAACTCAAACAAAAAGTCGTCAATTCAGATGTTTGAATATACCAAAAGATAGGTAATTTAATTGTCCACATTTTCCTAATGTAATGTACCTATCCATTTTTCAACCGTTTTTGCGTTATTCAACAATATTAGTAGACTATACACTAAAAAATGACATTTTTCAAATTTAAACGTTCTTTTCATCTATTTAGTGCGAAAGAAACAAAGAATGAACCATATATTATTGATGTACACATCATCAACTATCATTATGCTGAATTTGAGCGCAATCCATTCCAAAAAATTTTTCGCGAAAAATCCAAGGGGTACGCCTGCGATTTTTTTCAACCAAACAGTTAACGATTTTTTACTCGTCTTTTAATAAAGATAAAAATCTGAAATTTTCAGGAAAGTTGTGTCTTACCATGATGTATTTTTGTGATTTTTTTTATTTCTCGGAAAAATCTGCAAGTGGTCCAAAAAAATCGGTTTTTGAAAGCTCAAAAATGGGACTTTAACCGTGATTTTCGGGGTCAAAATAAATGCGAATCAATTGTTTTATTATGCAGGAGTCTTCATTTGAACGCCTTACACACGTACATAGCAAAAAATTTGGTGAAAAAAATTTAAACAGAGCCAGAGAAATTATTTTCCGTAAATCGAGTTTTTCGCCGGCCGAAATTCCGAGCTCCGCTGGCATCGGTAATAGTGAAAAATTAAATTTTCGTTTTAAAGCGATTCTTATAGGAAATTTAGTGCTGAATCCGAATATGACGTCAAAATGGCGGAAATTTCACGACAACTTTAAGTTTTTCCAGGTTTAATACTACGCCACTCCTACGTTTTTCAACTTTGAAATTCCGTAGCAAATACTTACAGTACTGTTCAAATTTGATTAATTAATGGCTCCTACAGGAAATTAGACGTAAAATTCGAATTCAAAGTGAAAAAAATCAAATTCGAGCGATTAATAATATTTTTCGAATTTTTTTCAATTTTCATACTTTTAAAGTTTCAACTTTGGAATTTTTTTCATCACGTTCCCGAAATGGGACAGATTAGGTGCTGTGGAAGAAAATGTAGGAAATTTAACGTAGAATCCATTACAAATACGAAAATGGCTAGCGTATATGATAGCTCTCGAGATATATTCCACTTCATGTCAAAAAACGTGTTTTGACTTTTCTTCAAACGTTAATAGCTTCGCGGGGACATAACATAAAAATATAATATAAATAATTAAATAATAATAATAAAAAATATAAATAATTATAATTAAATACACCAAATTGTAGGATTTTGATAGCTCTTTCTCGCCTCTGAGTAATGTACTTATGTAAAACTATTCGGTTAAAAAGTTATTTGCGAAAAACATGCAAAAAAACGCAAAAAAAAACAGGGTCATAAAATTTCAAAGTGCAATAAAATTTGAACAGGGGCCTAATTAAAAAAAAGAAGACTTTTCCAGCCGATGAAGTTCTTTCAATTGAACGGCACTATGACCAAAATTTGATTACCTATTCCCAGTTTCTCAATCAATCGTATACCCAAGGATTTTCGACTTTCACTTCGGGCCGCTCTAGCTCCGGCAAAAATTGATCAACGAACGAATTCTTGTACTTTTTCGTTTAAAGAATTTATCCATGAACAAAATGCGCACATAAAATCTTATCGCGTTGTGAGAATTTTTCGAGAAAATCTCAATCAACTGCGGAAAAACGTAGTTTCGGAAAAGGTCAAATTTTGACATTTTCCTTCCTCAAGAGAAATCAAGGTCGAAAATCAAAAAAGTAGGATTTAACCGCATCAGGAATTTCGATTTAATTGACGAATATATCATCAAATATGAATCAAATATGAATATATCATCAAATATGAGAGTTTTTTCGAAACGATATTTTCAAGTTTTGACTTTGGATCGCTATAGCTCCGCGGGGATTAAAGCAAACTTATTAATTGTAATTACAAAAATGTTTGAAATTTATCCGACTACAACTTTGAAATTCACTTAGTATATGTAAAAACAAATAGTTTGACCACTAGGACGCCCGATCGCTCGAATTCCTTAAATCCGACTTTTCCCAAAAACGACGTTTTTCGGTGCATTTCGAATTTTATAAAATTTTCAAAAGCGAAAATCGAAATTCGGCGATTTTTTCAGCCAATGGCTTTAAATTTTAAGCAACCCCTATTTTTTTCATCCGATTCCTTCAAGCCAGTTTCTCAATCAATCGTATACCTCTCCTCATCATGGTTGTGTAGCTTTATTTTATCGACAATTAGGAGGTTAATCTACTTTAATATAGACGTCAATTCGTGTCGCGAGCATCAAAAGCGCTATTGCGCCAAGCTCTCAGATAATTAATCACTTTCATTAGAAGCTCAGAACGCGTCACAAGCGAAATGCGTCACATTGATCGATTGGCTCTGAGAAAATTATATGGTCGTAACTATTGCGATCGTTCTCATCTACTTTGACAGCAATTTGTTCAAAAATGCTCCACTACCTCCAAAACCTGCACAAAATTATGCAACTGGAAAGCGTCCGATTCTTGCTGCACTTTCTGGATTTTTAGGAGCAACTGCTCTATCAATTTTTTTGTCTTTATTGGTCACAATCCTATCTTGATCTTATCAGACAAGAGTTAGAGGTTCGATTTACTTCAGCTCAACTACAATTGAAGCCATAAGTATGCAGAAATGAAAAATGTCTAGAATCCACAAAACTCGAGGCCTAAAAAAATTTTTACTTACAAAGTTAAAATGTTTCAGGCTCCCTGTCAAGTTGAATTGGAAAACTGGGTGAACAGCATTCACAGCGCATGCGCAGCTGCGTTCGCACGGCATCGGGGCAAGACCGGAACGCTTCACTTACTTCAAGAGGAAATATTCCGTCTTGAAAAAGCTATCGAATCGGTGAGTTGTCCGTTCTAAATTAAAAATTATATTTTTCCTTTACTGTGGCAAGCTAGCTGGATTTTCCGAAGAATCCGAGCTCATTCTAGTGTAGGTAAAAATTTAATACATAGATGATAGCTTGGATTAGAAATAAGCTTTGGTTTATTTGTGAAATCATTGCAGATTAATTATTAACTATCAGGATTCTCGGTATAGTATAAATAACGCTGGAATCATTCTTTGATTAGAGGCAAAACACATTATTCTGAATATGCGAATTTTTTGGTGGAAGCATTCTAACTGTAGCTGTGATGAGGGGAAGGTAGAGTGGGCGATTTTTTATTCATTTATCTGTTCATTAGGTTGAGATATTTCGCCAGATAATAACCCGTTAATATCGTACCTACCTCAAAAATGCACGCTACCAAAGTAAAACCCATCGTTTCCACTAATATTTTGCGCTTGGCTCAGCTCGGCAAACCGAGGTGAGGTTATCAAAGGGAATTTCACCGCCCAAATGTATTCCGTGTTGAATAGGAGAAGCTTCGATTAGGTCTGGATTGGATCCAAGCATTCCGCTCAATTGAGAAGATATGGTAAAGATCCGATCTTGCTGGGTATCCTTAGCTTCGTCGTTTCCCTACAAATGTGGGAGGAGCGCACACCGAATATATATCTCATCTCTTCTCCAAGTTTCTCGCACGCCCGAAAAGTCGACCTCTCGTAGATGGGAAGTGCCCGGTGGGCGGAGGGGTTTCATAATAATTTACAGTCGATAAATTCTCTTTTATAGCCACATTTGGGAAGGTACCTAGGAACTGTGAAGGAAGCACTTTCGAAGAGAGAAGGAGCTTTAAAATGCTGCTAGAGTGAGTCCGGTTAACGAAAGCTTTTCGACATTCAAGTAGGAGGATCCAACGCTGAGGAACTCCTTTTGCTTCTGACGATTCAACGTAAAACCGGCGAAAGCTAACAAGGATTTTCAACGTCGCCATCTAAGACTAGAGCTCATCGTAAAACGACAGTGAACTCGAATTTTACCCCACTCGTAAATAATGAGATTTTTCAACCGGGTTTATTCCAATACTGTTGAAAACAACTTTCGACGAAAAGTTTCGTCAAGATATGTCACGTTGGAGCCATTTTCCTCCATTTATTTATTTATCTCCTCCCCTCCGACAATGTCCACAATCGATTAAAATTATCGAGGCACAAGTAATGCGATAAACAAAATAATTACATCATTTGTGAGTCGGAGAGACGAGTTAAAACCCGTAACATGATTCAAACATTGTTCAGATAGAGCAATATCGTAAAAACTACGTCGACTTGAGTTTTTATTTTGCTTTTTTTGAACAATCGATGTGAAGACTTTTCTTTTTAAGATGAGAAACAATTATCGACTGAAGATTCCACGAATTTTAATGATGAATGCCGCCATAATCGCGACAATTCATAGCAGCTAATTGGACCGACGGGGAAAAAATTCTAGAAAATAATAATCCTCTTTTGTTACTGTAAGGGCTTCGTTTTGTTGTCAAAACGAACGTAAACCTGAGCTCATTTGTTTTTTCTCGCAAAATAATTTTAAAAAGTACATTTTTGCAGCAATTCGAAGGACATTGTTATTGATCAAGGTTTCCGAGTAAAGTAACTTTTCGTGATTTCAATTACGCCGAATAATTTTGAGCTCCAGAGAGGGAAAAATAAGTGACATCGCAGTTTCCACGAAATCCCGGCTGGAAAGTTCTCCTCATTGCCAATATAGCTCTTTCGCCAATTTAACCTATTATTTCGAAACTGTCGGCGTTCCTGTCGTTTTCTTTCGCAAGCCGATATCGCTCGCTTTGAAGACCTAATTGAACCAATTAATACTTCTTGTTCGGCACATGAGTTCCGAAACGCAAACTGCTGTGTCACGGTAATTAGAACAGTCGTAAAGCCACTAGTGCGGATACAAACGCGTGTTCGAGCTGAACCGTAGGCGTCACGTTCCATGAACATAATGAGGTAGAATCACTCGAAGTTAACGAAATTATGTATGAAGATATATGAAGAAAAAATTCGAATTAGCTCGAATTTTGCGGCTATCGATAATTTCATTTGGAATTGATAGATTCTCACTACAGAAGTTTTTCGGTATGGTAGGTGCTGTTAAAAGTTCGACTTAAAAGCTTGATTGACTGCAGACGGTTCATTTGCTTCTACCATTTTTGATATCCATTCGTGAAAAAAGTCGAACGACCTGACAAGTTTAGGAAGTTCGACTCTTCTGTCTTCCAGACCCCCGTTTCTCGCTCCCAAAAATTAATTGCCTTCGTTCGAACGGATTCGTCGAGTTTTCGTCCAACGTCGACCTTTAAGGAAATCGAAGGTTCGCCCAGTTGATTTCTCGACGAAAAGCGCGGAAAATCTAGTTTGCATTTGCCAACTGAGAGTTGAGAATCTTTTGCTGCAAATGGATTCCGCTCAGGCAAGTGCAATGTTAGCCGTTCGACCTTCGACATTTCGCTAGGGCTTCATTTGGCTGATGAATAGTGGAATGAACAATTACCGGTAACAACTAGAGCTTGAATATTTCATTTTCGTCGTAATAATCGGTTGTTGAGGGCAAACAAAGTGCGACGTTGCTAGTAAGATTTTTGAAGGCTAGAAATAATACTTTTATATGCCCTGATGAAGCCGAAGTAAGCGAAAGCGCTTGGTATTAAAAGACCACCTTTGCAATCATAGCTCATCTTCTGCTCTTTTCCGTGTATAGCTGAGCAATGTCGAACGGAAGAGTTGGCTCTTAATTATTCTCAACGTGAAGTGTAATATTACTAATATTCCACACGCTTTTTAATTGTTCTCTGTTTACAGGACCACAAGCTGAAGCACATGGCAGAGCTGCAACAGAGCGTCGTCTCCGATCCTGAAACTAAAAGCCAAATATCCCAACAGATTCTTCAATGGGAAGAAAATTTGGAACGTCTTCACTGCGAGCAATTCAGGTTACGTTGTTACACTGCCAGCCTCCAAGCCGGAGAACTTCCGAATCCCAAGGTTAAACGAATTCCCACTCATGTTCCACAATTGAATTCAAAAAATTTGTTAATTAATTTAGAATCATTTGAGGGCTTTTCCACCTTTTGGATGTCCAGAGTAAATGGATCGCTTATTTTTCCAGAGTCTCCTGACGCATGTTTCTCGGGCGACAAAATCCACCCTGAACAAACTTGGAGTGTTCACCGTTAGTTCGTTTCATGCTTTCATCTGCGCCCGTTCTCCGAGTCTGCTCAACAATCTGTTGGCAGGACGAGGAGCAACCAAACGTCGCCCGCCGATGCTTTCCCGGTCGAATTCGGGATCGTCGCGGCGTTCGTTGCAAATCTCAAGAGACGAGCCGGACAAAACGGTCAAAGTTTGCCTTCCTGACAATCAGGTATGTTATTGCTTCTATTTGTTCTCAGAGAAGCCTCTTTGCAGTGAAAGCATGCTGAGATTGTAACCTGTTGTTCGATATTTTCATGAGCTAGTAACTTAATGAATAAAAAACTAGCAAAGTCGGACGCATCTCAAAAATTGATGTACTCAATTAGAACCACCCCGAAAAGCCAATATCTTCCCAATAAACTGATACAAATGAAACCAGTCGAGCTATTGCATGGAGAGCAAGAGCCTCCAGAATAGAGAAAAAAAATAGCGAATAAAAAATAGAACTAAAAAAAAGAATAAAAATATAAAAAATAGGATTGAGAAAAATAGAGAAATAGATATCTCCACGTAAATATCCTTGTTCGCATTTTGTAACACAATAACTTTTTGAACAGATGGTCAGCGTCTACCTGAGGGAAGGTATGACTGTTGAAGAATTCTTGGCTGCAGCATGCGCGCGGAAAAATTTGAACGCGATGGAACACTTTGTACGCGTGAAAAAGCGAAGAGACATGGAAGACCACAATTATTTCGTCCCACATAGAAGCGACTCGATTGAAAACTACGTAAGTCGAGAATGAAAAAAATTCTTCAAGAAATATACGAATTTCTAAGAATAAACGAGAGAGAACTATGAGAGCGACTAATCATGTACTTTTTCCAGTTGCAAACCCACGAAGTGACGGAAGTGTGCGCTAAAATACTGTACCAAGTGGAACTTCAACGATCAACATTAGAAATGATGTGGGGCTTCTCCGTTGAGGCAGAACTAATCGAAAATGCAGACCGACAGGACGAGCTGTGCTGTTACGTTTCCCGCGTTGAAGATAAGAGCGTTGCAATGCACAATGGTGATTCATTTGACATTTTCAACTTGCTTTGTATTGCATCTTATGTTTCCTATAAAATCAATCAACGAAACATTTTTTACAGGAATTATCAAAGGTGATGAAATCATGGTTATCAATGGTGCTATAGTGTCCGACTTGGACATGATGTACTTGGAAAGCGTTCTTCAGGAGGAACTATCCCTGTGTATGATGATGCGCAGTTCAAGAACGGAACCCCCTGAAATGTCACCAACTACACCCTTGCTTCGACCAGACGTCGACATCGAAAGTCTGGTCTGTCCACCACCGCCGTCCGAGCCACCTGTAATTTCTGAAGAGATGATCTCTGGTCTCATCGTACCTGCGCCCGGCTGGAGTCAGTTTCTCATAAAGTTTTACAGAAGCGTGATCGTTAAAATATAAATTAATCATTTTTAGCTGGATAATTAATCAAATAAAATTATTCTTTATTTTTCAGGCAAAGATATGTACACGGAACAAGAAGTAAGGGCAGGCTCGCAGGAGAGCGAGCCAGCTCAAGCCAAACAAACATCGAGAGCAAACTCATTTGAAATCGAAAACCTCCTCAAGGCAAGAGACGCACTTGTACGAACGACATCTGTTAGACAAATTAGTAACCTCTTTCCTATTTTTTTTGTTCAATTTATGTATAAATACGTGTGTTGATTGAATGTTGGTTTTCGTACGTATTATTGTGAGCGAAGAGGATAGATCCTGGAAGTACTAAGACACACGATAAATTGCAGCAAGTAGAATATGGGAAAATCTGAAATAGAGTGTACATTTACAGTTGCTATCGTTAGTACTAACATTTTCTTCTTAATCTAAAATAATGGCAATGCCTTATATAAGACTGGGGCCACAAATTCGGAACTAGTTCCTCTCAAACGCATGCCTCGGAGTGGGGATCTCCCCTATGACTTCCAGTTCTATCTACTTGCTATGTTGGTTGCATGTTTCGAATAGGTAATGCGTCATCTGTTTCCAATGTTGTTTGAAAAAATGCTGTACATATTTTGCGCCTTCCCGTAATAATTGTGTGTATTTACCAAAGTAATCTTGTTATTTACCAAAGTTAATTTACCAAAGTAATTGTTCGAAGTAATTTTTGTCCTTCCAAACTATAAAAACCATTCTTCCTTACTTTGAATGGGCTTTAGTTTTTTGAGGTATTATTTAATTACAATTAAATAAAATGATAGCTTTTTTATCGAAGGCCGTTACTGCGTGGTTTAACGTTTTTTCAGTTTGTGAAATTTTCTTCCGTTGATTAGATCAAGGAGATTTTCTCATTCCTACTCCCTAATGGTTTTGTGGAGGAAACTACGGTCGCAACGCCAGATGTTGGTTTTCAAGAAATTTGAGCAACAATCGAGTTGTTTTCATTTTCGTTATTGCATTATTGAATTTGGTGGGGTTCGAATAATCAGAATATAAAATCCTAAAAATTGTAGTCTGATTATTATTCGTAATTTTTCGTGACAGCGCGCAACGATAGTGTTTCTGAATTCACTCCTTGACAAATGTATTTACTGATTGACGAATCTAAACGTTCCGTGTAAAATATTCCCATTTCTAAACCCCATCTTCATTCAACCCGATTTCCGTAACTTCCCTTGAAAATTGATTGATTTTAATGAATTGATTCACTTAATATTACGAAGCTTGGCGTTCAATGCCCATCATGACTCCTATTTCCACTTCTTATTCAGAGTGCTGAACAAGTGACAGGATTCTGCCGGTCACCTGTTGAGACCCGAAAGTCGAGCCCAACTGGCAGCGTCGTAAGCGGCTCGGCAGGTCTCACTCCCAGTCGGCAATTGACTGACGCTGAAAAGATACGTAAAGTCATACTAGAGCTGATAGAAACCGAAAGGACCTACGTTAAGGTGAGTAATTTTTTGTAAATTATTCAATAATAAACCATTCTAATCGTCGAACAAAAAATTTTTCTAAACCCTCTCAAATTTTGACGTTTCATGTTGAGCGAGGCATGTAGAATTCGAATATCCAATAAATTTGGAAAAGCCGATTAAAGATCAGCCGTATAGCACCTGCCGTACGCCATAAACACGTTTCTGAGACACAAAAAAAATCAAGTTAAAACAGATAAATTTTTAAAATTTTCAACTAAACTTATTCATTGTCTGACAATGGCTGTTCTTCAGCCAAAACGGGCTACCTCATTTTTAAAGTGTTTTTTGGGGGATCGAACGTCGCTATCGGTAGTTTTAGGCTGACCGAGAGGGAGTATATTGGTTTATGAGGTATCTATGCCTTGAATGAAGATATCTGAAGTGGCGAAAGTGGTCGGAGTTCGCAAAGAACTACAAGAAAGTGTCGTCATTTTTGTCAATCCGTACTATTAATTGATATTAATTTATCAAGATCTCATAATGT
This sequence comes from Tupiocoris notatus, assembly GCA_037159825.1. Classification (NCBI taxonomy): domain Eukaryota; kingdom Metazoa; phylum Arthropoda; class Insecta; order Hemiptera; family Miridae; genus Tupiocoris; species Tupiocoris notatus. The sequence goes on along the minus strand of JASJUZ010000014.1, from coordinate 69,085 downwards.
CCCCAGCACTAATTGAATGCTAACTTTGTTTCAGCATTTAAACAACCTGTTGGAAAATTATTTGGAGCCTCTAAAGAGGGAGACATTCTTGTCTCAAGCGGAAATCGGAGCACTTTTTGGAAACATTCAAGAAATCGTTTCGTTTCAACGACAGTTCCTACAAAATCTCGAGGAAGCATTAGAAATGGAACCGGATTTTTATAAATTCGAGCATCCGAGTCAGTTCAAGGTGAGCCTATAAGCCTTAGACGCCTATTGTTTTCAAAATGAGCTCAACGTACAAGTGAAAATCAATTTCTGTTGCAGAACGTGCTCTTTTCTGTTGGAAGTGCCTTCCTATACTACGTAAACCATTTCAAACTGTATAGTTCCTTCTGTGCCAGCCATTCTAAGGCTCAAAAAGTCCTTCATCCGAGTAAGTAGAATTTGTTATACTGTGGCAAATAGAAATGAAAATTGATGATTTCATCAGTAACTAGTGCATAGATTCCGAGCGATTGAAATACTCAGAACTCCTTTGTGTTCATTTGCTCCCACAGACGAAGGGAACCAGGCGTTACAAGAATTTCTCATGTCCCGTAATCCAAGGCAACAGCATTCGTCGACGCTGGAGTCTTACCTGATCAAACCGATACAGAGGATTCTTAAATATCCGCTTCTACTGCAACAGCTACGAAATCTAACTGATCCTCAGTCCGACCAACATCTCCATCTCGTCGGTAAGTTACAAGCGATTACAGCCATGATGAAAAAAAATTAGGAGTTACTATCTCTCGAGAGTTGGAAACCTGAAATAAATTTTCTTCTGTTGTGTGGCAATAGAAGCCCTCAAAGGGATGGAAAAAGTAGCCGAACACATCAACGAAATGCAAAGAATTCACGAAGAGTATGGCGCCATTTTCGACCATCTTTACCGTCAACATCAAAAATCCTGCAAACAGGCATGGAAATTTGCAAATAAGTGTGATACATTTTTTTCTAGTTGTAAATATAATTAATCGGTTCCCTTAATTTTCAACAGCCAATTGACTTAAGTCCTGGTGATTTGCTGTACTACGGTGGCGTTGAATGGCTCAACATATCAGACTTCCTCGGTAAAATCAAGAAAGGACTCGAACTTCATGCAATGTGCTTTGTATTCAAGTCGGCCGTCGTATTCCTGTGTAAAGAAAGAGTTCGACAAAAGAAGAAGCTGATGGTAATCAATTTCTTATAAGTTACATTCGTGGGAAACCACAATTGAAATCGTGGGTTGTTTGGGAAAATAAACAATGTTATAAAATATATTGCATCATCTATTTAGGAACAACTTGGGACTGCAAAGAGTCACAATTTCGAATTATAGTTTCGCCTGATGATGAAGCAACATTTTTTTTATACAGAGTGTAGCGAGTAAAGGGAAAGAGAACGAAGTTGAAATCATCCGCTACCAAGTGCTCATTCCAGTAACGGAAGTCCAAGTGAGAGCTAGTTCTGCCAAAGATATGGAATCCCATTTCCTGTGGGAACTTATTCATTTGAGGAACCAGTTGCAAAGACGGTCCGAAAAGGTCTACGTGCTTTCAAACAGGTGAAACAAATTTCAATTCTCAAGCCTCTTGTGTTCAAACGGTACAAAGTTAATCTAACGACTCATCGTTTACAGCACTGGAGACTTTAGGAACGCGTTCTTGAAAACCATCAGGCAAATTATTCGAGAAAGCGTTCGCAACATGTCGATTCCTGCAACCAAGCCAGCAACTGGTAGTGGTCAAAGTTCGAACTCGTCGACGCTTACACGATCACAAGGTGAGCCAATTGGACCAATTTCCAAATTGCTGCTCGATATTTAATCTGCAAAAACCCCCAGCTTTTCTGACACATGATGAGCTGAGGTTTTTACCATTCTTGGAAGCTATGATCTTGGAAGCATAGTGTATTCCAGAGGTAGGTTTAGTAATTTTGTACATAACAATTGTGAAGTCGCTGGGATTGTACAAAACAAATCTTCCCCTTCCTGGCACACCTTCTCTCCTTTGTATATCTACCATAGCAATTGAAGGTGAATAATGAACGATTTTATTAATGTTTTCCAGTCAAAAGTTGTGGCCCTGATGACGTAATCGGATGTAGCATTGATGGCGAGACAATGATGATGAAAAGCGGCGCTGTCGTGATGCCTGGCTCGCAAACATTGGGGAAAAGTAAAAAGCCACCCAAAGTTCCGCAACGGCATTCAGCTGGTAATATTGACTACGACAACCTAGGTAGCGGAGGCAGTGGCGCCGATAGTCGGGAGAGCAGCGTTGAAGGCCCGCAACCACCCGGTCACCATCAGCAACATTTCCGAACACGCAGTAAAACAGTTTCGGACGCTGTTGGTAGGTTTGCAGAACAATAAATCAATGGCAACCATTTATCTTAAGAATCTCCAGAAAATGATGCGTGCCAGTTTTAAATCCGACCCACAGAAATAAGACTGCTGAAAATTGCAGTTTACAAATGGAAGAAACTTTTTTTAATATAGATGTGAACGAGAGACGAGGCCACGATATGGACCCAGGGACCAAATCAGAAGGCGAAGAGGAAGCTGTATCTAAGGGACGGGGTGGCCTTGGTCGAACTCCGAACCATCTGACGCTGTCAACTACATCAACTCTGTCAGCTGGGTCAACCGGATCACAGGCTCGTCTGATACAGAGTTCTCAACAGCCATCCAACTACCAGCCTCCGCCTAGCACCGATTTAGGTGAGTTTAGTTTCATTGCCTCAGGAGCGGGATATTATTATCGAAATATCCAAAACGCCCAAAGTAGATGATTATTATGAAAATAGGGAGTCCTTTTTACAGCAAGGATGCCCAAATATACAAAAGTGCTCAAATAAAACAACTGGAAACGCGAATTAAAGGAAGTTCGGTGTGTGATACACTATTGAAACGCTGCAAATGATTTCAGAGGTTTATTATTCCTTTGCTTTAATAATGAAGTAATAAGACCATCCATTTGTGATAGTAACTACTCCGAACATTTGTGAACGTTTCCTCCAGAAAACGGATTGGTAAATATAAAGGCCGTAGAGCAACTCGTACTTTAAATCATTTGTATTTTTCTTAATTATCAAATTGAAAGTTAAGTTATACGCCTAACGGTACAGCTGAAGAGAGTGTTTGACCATTCCAACGAGTATAAAACGATTTTTATAGCTCCAAGAATCCTCGAGTTATATCCATTAGCTAGATTTCTGAAGATTTCGAAAATTCTACACGAAACCTGCGATCCGTCAAGAATCATTTTATCGACTTCGCGATGGTACATTCGATTCATCGAAATTCCATGCATGTAGCTCTGATATTCTGCAAAAAAAATCTAACGTGGATGACAGGCATCAATCAGTCAAATTGATTGTAATACTTAATAAAATGTATAGCTCAATTTGTTAAACTTTTCTTCACTTATCAATGTAACTCTTTGTCACGTCCTTTTATCGCATCCGTGTCTCTTTTAGTCTTTACATAACGCAGAACTATAATTCCAACCTGTTGCATGTTTTCGCAGGCGAAATCTGCGTTCACTGCTACCAACCACGCCTCTCCAAATGACACTCGCTCGAGATGAGCTTCTAGAAACTGAAACGAAGCTCATCTCGCCGCCTTGTTATCCCATGTTTTATCGGATAAGATTCCAATTGTTGTTTTCCATGTCTGTTGGTTTCCCCAAACTGCCGTGCTTCCTAGTGTTCGAATTGTTTGATTGTGTGTCTATATTATCCACCACAAACCTCTCCCATCATCGTTGCATATTTTGTTTCCAACATTCGTTCAGCATAATAGGATCCACTGACTTTTTGACATGACCAAAAACTTGCTCAAAACCCGTTACCTTAATGAGGAAAAATTTTTCAAAAATATTTGCGGATCGTGATTTACAAAATATTTATGTTATAATTTTAATTCTAAAATCGGATCTTTCTATAATCGGGTATTTCTTTCGAAAAATAATTATTTATTTACTCTAATATGATACATCACTCGAGACACTGCTTTTATGATGTTGGCACACCATGAGCGAATCTGGGATAGCCAATTTAAAACTAGAGAATTTCAATAGGTAATTCTACTGCTGTGATCTGAAGGGGAATTTTCCAAAGAACTTTGAGGTAATAAATCACTCGTAAGTTCATGTTTCTATACAAATAAAAGTCCCATAATTCGGTAAGATGAATTTCTTTTGGACAATGCAATTACTCTAGTGTATGTCGAAATCGAACTCGAAATTATCACATTTTATCGAAACCGAACTCGAAATTATCACATTTTATCGAAATCGAACTCAAAATTATCACATTTTATCAGTAGTTGCTTTCTAAATATTATTCAAAATGTTAGGACAACTATTCGAAGGAATAGATCGAAGGCGCCAGAGAATGATAATACGAGGATAATCGCAGATCCATAATTATGTGACTAATGGTTCTCGTAATTACATTTTAAATACAGCATCATTTGAACACATCAAATAACCCAAAGATTAATTAATTTCGTCAATCAAACTACTTATTACACTAAAGAGCTCTCTACCAGTTGTGACTATTTTAATCTGAGAAAATATTCTTCACAATTAGCAGAATTATAGACACTGTGTAAGTTATAGTGCTAGCTTAGATTGCACAGTTCAACGTAGACGACCTGATTAGTAAATATGAAAAATTGTTATCGATTTGGGATTTTTCTGCTTTAAGTAAATGAACAATTTTCAATGAGTATAAATATTCCCAATTGAAAGAAGTCGTTCTATCTGAAAATTTGCTGATTATTATTCAAATCACTTAATATTACAGCATTTCAAACATTCGTTGGGACCGTACACTCACAGTCTTATTCCCTTCGTTTCACCATACTTTTACTTCTTCACCCCAGCCCATACACCAAGCCAAAGCATGAAAACCTGCAACGAATCCCTATGCGTACATGCAAAGCAAACAAATCTCGTCCCGCCAAATACAAATCGTGGAAAAAAAATTTTCTTCCGACTGTTCAACTTAAAATCGAATTTAATGCGAAGGATGTTGTGTTTTTAGGCTCGCCAGTTTGGAAACCAAGAGACATTACAGAGTCCACCACTTTACCGAGGAAATCCAAGCCTTCGACATCGAGCGCAGGCGGAAGCGCAGGCGAATCTAAGACACTCGGAAGGCACAGGAAGTAGTTTTGGTAGGATTTGGTTGTGATGTAAAAACAGGAAAAAATTTTAAGGGAACGTCAATGCATTTTGTGAACGAATACTTGGGAAAATTAGCAGAAAAGGCCTTCTATTCTTGTTACTTTGACATAATTTTTCGAATTCTGTATACGATCAATTGAGATCAAGGCTGAGAACGTTTTCACACTATTTGACAAATTCGCTGTACTTACGTTCCTCATCTTACGATCATGTGAGATAAAAGAATCTGCGTGTAGTCGAAAATAAGTCATTCATTCTAAGAATGTTTCCTCAACACGTTGAAAAAGGCACAGCAGTGCTCAACGAAATTATAGGTGTCCAGGATGATTTTTAACAAAATGCGATCATTGGGACCTAAGCAATCAGAATTCGCAAGAAAGGTAACTTGAAAAAAAAAATTAATGAGCTAATCTAAAACGAAGAACCACTCTTAAATGTAGAACTCACTTCAAGTTTCGGTTCATCCAGATTCACTACTCGAAGCCTACAAATAACCGTTAACCATTACCGATGATCATCAAAGTCGTGGGATTTGGGTTTTTTCGACCGTTCGAAGCCTTGATCTCGGTTGAAGAACGGAAGGCGCTCGTTTGTGAAAAAACGGGTTATTTACGAGTTGAAAACTGCGGACGATTCGCTCTAGCCGAAACGCAAATCGACTTCAACCTCAGGATAAAACGTTTGTGCGAAAAGAATTATCTATCTTTCAGATTTCTTAGGATGCGCTATTTATTCGACTCAAATGATTAGTTTAAGGACTACATATTCAATGTGGTTTGCCTCTTCCTTTGATTCGTATTGTAACCTTTTATCCCTTCACCTAGATGTTATGTATTCCAAAACGAAACGCGTTTGACGCAACTTAAATTGATATCGGAACATTATGCAAAAAAAAAAAAATTACGCAAGGTCAACGATTTCGGAGACATTTCACGGCCATTTGTTCATCGCCATGGTCGGATAATTTTTCCCACGAGTTTTAGATGATTTTATACTGAATATAATAGTTGAACTTGAACTAGACCGATCTAAAACATTTTTCCGTGTAATCACACAAGTTATACGCAATTTCTAGGCATGAAAAACCTAGTGGAAAGCTGAACACATAGATCCTGTTCAAGCGAGCATCGTTAGTTCAAAGAAAAGTATCGCATCAATTCTTGAAAAGGGATTCTAAATTTTCTGTTGGAGGATCACAATCTTAAACTAAAAAAGGTGGCTCTTATCGCGCTGTAGTAGCAAATCCACTCTAAAATATACTCTACAAGTTCAAAATAAGTTAAATTACCAGAACAAGTGTCCAAGGAACCTTTACAGCCTCACCATAAAAACGTTAGGGAAACTATTATCTTCAAACCGAGCATCCTAAGAATCATGTCATTTGATACACATTGACATTCATCTCCAAGTTCTATCATTTCCCCCTCTAGTTCCTCAACTTAACTCAACTCCCTCCCAAAACCGTGAAATGTCTTCGACTGCGAAGCGAAATTATCGATATTTTTTACAAAGCTCGACGAGAGAAAATTTTATCGACCAGATCGCCGTTATACTTTTGTAGTTCAATTATGAATTATTTTCTGTAGACGAATATGAATGATTTTCAATTGGGAAATCGGTGGAATTTCAAACGAAACGTTCAATTTAAGACCAGTATTGTTTCTCCAACGGGAAGCTGTGAATAAGCCTACTATTTCGAGGAAAAAAAAATTGGGAGATAATAATACTAAAACACCACAAGACTGCAGAGATGCCAACATTCCTATCATTCCACCAAACAAAGAGGTAAATTGCGTTCTTCCTTTTTGAGTTTCAAGTTGAAAAAAAATTAAATAAATGTAAAAGCTTGTGTGTCCGTTCCGTTTTGGGAAAAACAGAAAATTTGCGCGATTGGCTGCGTACTCTTCTACGTCAATTGTTTTCTCCTCAGACAGGAACGGGCGACTGTTAACTTTGACGATCCGCATAAGTTCAATCGTAGTACGAATCGCATGAAACTTTGTTTTCCCCCTTTCCTTCCGATGAAAATTATATTAATTTAGATAAAACAAAAAAAAAACAGGTCTAGTCTAATAGGTAGCGTTATTTATTCAATTGTAAATAGGACTGTCTCAAGATATAAGTAAAATATAAATAAATAATTGATAAATTATTGCTAAGCATTATATGAAATACGAGTTTTAATGATTCTATGAATTTTATCATTTTATCAAATAAAATGAAATAAAAGCTCATTTGGGTATCATTAAAACATCGTTCAGTTGACTACAACGATTTTAATTAGAAACATTATAAGAGTTGTTGAGCCATTTCTCTACTACATTCAAATCGTTAATTTCGAAAAGTATTATTTCAAGATGTCGTTTCCTAATGGAGGAAAAAAATAGGTGTTAGCCGTTAAAAGTGGCACCAGCCGCGATGTGATTATATCAGATACTTTGGAAAAAGTCATGGACATTACGAGTTTCAAGATCCATACATAGATTAATTTGCGACCTTAGAATACTCCATTTTTAGGGTAATTTTTCGAATGGGTATATACGTACACTATTTTCATGTAGGTATATGCGCATTACTTAGGATTTCTGTATATATATCCCTGAATATGAATGAAAAAGAAGATAACTTCAGAATTAAAAGAGAACAAGATAATCTGGGACACCCTCGGGGCTCAAAATACGTGATTGGGAGGCGTGTTTCCCCCAGATATTTTAAAACTATTTATCACTTTTTATTCTCATCCTGAACAAGAAGAAAAAAAGGAAATTCGTTTCTTTGCGTCGCTTTTTAATTTAAACTAAAAATACTTTTCTTAAATAAAATCGAAAAAAATAATAAATTGAAACGTTTACTTCATATACCTACAATTAAACAAAAAAAACTATATTCGAAAAGTATACTTTTGAGAGGTGAACTCCCCTACAAGACGGGGGCACTCAGAAAATTCAGTTAGCACTAGGGGCTGATGCGTTGAGAAGCCTCGCACTAATTCTTATGCAAGCGAAACAAACAAAATAAAATTACTCCATACAAAAATACTGCAACGCTTTGATTTTGTTTTCATTTTCTTGTTTTGACTGTATAATTCGCTAACGGCAGTTCGGATCGAGTCGACAGAATATCGGCAGGTTTTTAAAAACCTTAAATAACATTGAACAATGGGAACATCTGAAAAATTGTCAACTGCAGGGAGCAGAGAATAAAATAAAAGACAATGTCGACTCCGTCTGAACTCTTCATACGATCAATTTCTCCAATATAAGTTCAGTTGAATGGCTTCGTTAATTCTGAACACAATTAAATGCGAGATGAATTTGTTGCAGGAATTGAAACGATCTCGATTACTTTTTTAACCTGTTTTACCTACATTTGGGTTAGGAAAATATGTAGGCACTTACCATGGAGTATTGTATTCACGAGAACATTAGGTTTTTTTAATATTAACCGTGAGTTAACAGGGAGGGCGGGTTTTATGGGGGGGGGGTTTCAAGATTGATATAAAACAGAACACCGGGGTGAGTCAATTGATCAGTGGTACAATTACCAGAGGTCAACACGCAGAATTGTACGAGGATGTTTGTTTTCTTTTATTTCCTGTCTAGAGCCGCACAATGTCAATAGTGAGATGGCAAACATGGTCACAAATTGTCGATAGTGTTCTCAAAATGGGAGGTGTAATATTGACTCCTGTGATATATGAAAGGTTTGTCAATGTTAGTTTTCGGTTCGTGAACTGCAATGGAAAATTAATTTGATTAGAGAAACAAAATGTACCAAAGATGTGAATAAAATGTGGTGTTACGTTGAGTGTTGTTAAATGCCCAGATTCGACTATTAAATGATTAAATGTGATAACTCTACAGAAACCAGCGGGCTGAGCACCTGGCCAGCTCAACAACACAATATTATAGCCACAGAAAAAAATTAAAAGAAAAATTACAGAAATTAATAACAGTGATATTTCAAAGTGCGGCGTTTCCGAATCAACTACAACTAGAAATGGATTAAGTATAATCATCACTATTATCATCAATTACCTGCCAATAAAAGGGTATCACCATAATCCATGGAACCCCAGGACATAAAAATGAGTAGATTACAGAAACTAACAGAAGAAAGAACCAGGGCACACAATAAATCAAGCGCAGAAAAAATTCGCAATGCATTGTTTAATTATGTATGAGTAAATCAACAACAATTCATAACCTTTTCGATATTTTTTTACATTAACTGAAGTACACTAATTAATTATACAACTAGTACGCAATACTTTTTGCAATTAGAGACAGTAAGAATATCTTCTTACGAGGTCAAGTTACTGGTGCAAATACATCGATTAGTTTTAGCTGACATTCGCTCATCAACTTAATTAAATGGCATGCAATTCAAAGAACTAGTAGTAATAATCAATAAAAATTTGAATGGGCTGAGTAGTATTGAAGATTTTGATTTGGACCTTAACGTAAAATAAGTTATATCATAGGAGCAATAACAAGAGAGAATGGAACTCATTAGTTTCCATACAAATAACATTATTGGAATTATGGCAAACGCGCGGCAACGAAGCAGAAGGTGTCGAATTGAGTCTTGCAGAAAGGTAAGTAAAATATTCTATTGTTCAGACCTTGCAGGAATCAATCATAGAAATTAACCAACACACTGATTTCCAAGTAGTTACTTGTGCTGATGAGGTGCACACCCTAGTGGCGAGACGATCAAGCATGACACTTACGGAACCGAGGGATCACACGGAACCTTGAAGTTGATAACTATTTCATGCAGAAACTGTACACATGTTCAAAAGAAATTGAGATTATTGGCAGCTGTGGGCAATTTGAATGGAACTTTTTGAAAATTGTAGTGTCCGAAATAATAGCAATTAATCTTTTGAATCGTGTGTATAAAAACATACCTTTTAATTAAAAAGCTATAACACTGCAAACTGGATTTAGGTTTATTCGGGTAGGTTTATGAAAAGTTCCACCTTCTAGTTAAGCAGTTCCATAAAACGGTTTTCCGTTAATAGGAGTTCTTTTCAGCAACAATAGGAACTCATTTGGAATCTACATTTACAAATACGTCACTCATTAAATTATATTTACGTTCCAAAATTTCAACCACTATTGCTTCCTCTCACTATGCTCTGTTGATCTCAAATTCGACGCTACTCTGTCAAAGAAACGATCTGTTCTGAGCCAATTTTATCTTGAAACGTCTAATCTAACAAACATTTACGCTGCAGGGATGACAATAACAATTAAAGCTGCGAAATAAATAATTAATATTCTTGTTATGTTACTAAAATGGAAAATAAAAACAACGAAAAGTTAGAGAATAAGTTAATTAGGCGGTGGCATTATGAAAACGTGTAGCAGTTCAAAACGATGCAAAAATGAATTCAGATCAATTTAAGCACCTTCAATCTACAATTAGGCAAATCGGTCACCATTGCTATAGTTTTGAATATAACTAGTTTTTGAGTTAAGCTGAAACAAAGCTTGAGACTGCCAGTACATAAAAATGTTGAGAACTGCACACTTCCACTCCATTTTGAAGATAATTTAATACTCAAATGATACCTCCAGTACGTGCTATAAAATAAGACAACCTAATATTGCACAGTAATTAACTGAAATTATTTATCTTTGTAAACTTTGGTCAGCGTGTACTGAAGCTGTTCACTCGCAGCAAATACAAATGTTTACGACGCAATAGAAATAGCTGAAAATTCGAATCGGATACAATAATTCACTTATTTTTTGCTTTTCGGTGAAGTCGACTGGAAAACGCTCGAAGCGGACATTAAATTTTGTATGTACTGACCCAATACTTGATTCTCGGAGCGAAGCTTGAGATTTTCCTCCTTGACACTGTCCACGCGTTGAGAGAGATCTAAAATAATGGGGCGATATAGTGTAATACATTTGATGGCTCTTCAATTTAAAATATTTAAAACGTCACAACGATTTCACTAACCGTCCAATGTGTTCTGAAGTTCGAGAACCTGCGAAATGAGCCTGGCCTTCTCCTCCTGTTCGTCAGGGCTGATATCTGGGTCAAGACCTAGGAGAAAAAAATGAAGGTGGTATTCGGTGTATACTGAATGAGCCACATGTATACGGTGAATTGAGCCATTGTCAGACCAAAATTGATATTTGGTGAGGCTATTATAGTTTGGCCGGAAAAGTGTTGACGGTGTACGATGGACAGAAAAAATTTATTTTTATTGGATATTCGGATTCTACATGCCTTGAAACGTAAAGCATCAAATTTTGAGGGGGTTCGAAAAAAATTTTCTAGAGCAATTACAATGTTTGTTTTTTTTTTTTTTTTTTTTTATTGAATAATAAACCACAATGTGTTGGAGCTAGCCATAGAAGTTAACTGTCCAGGCATGGCCAACTTTTTTTTGTGACGTCCACCATAAGAGTGTTTATGGTCTGAGAAAAATGAACTTGAGTTTAACTAAGCTTCGTGTCTCTTGCGAGCGACATAGTACACTAATAAGTATACAAAAGCACTTTAAGAAACCCTTCCAGTTTCCAAATATCCTTACTGTTAGGTCCTGGACTGCTGCTTCCGTTGGTGAAAGTCGATGGTATCGAGTCCATGCTGCGCCCAAGTACCATTGCGTCTGATGCTTGGGATATTTCTGCGTTTTCCCCTTCTTCCTGAATGATTACTGTAAACGAATAGATTTTATTTAAAATTTGATCTTCGTTTTTTATTCGCAAGGGCAATGATCGATTTCTCGTTCATGTACTATAAGAAATGGAATTGTAAACTCACCTTGGGGATCATCGTCAGCCAGGGGAATACTGTTATCGTCGTGCATTTTAATGTCATTCATCTTCGGTCAAGTCACGAAACAAAGTGTAGTGTAATAAGTTCACACTCAACTTTCAAAACGATGGGAGCGTTCGAGTTATCTAATTCACGCGAGAATCCAACCACAATTGTTATCCAACAAACTTCTTACGAGTGCTCTTTTCACGCGGAAATGAAGACGATTTTGCAAATATTTGAAATTGGATTCGACATGACAGGAAAATAGTTTTCGGTCACACTCGACTAGATAGTTGAACGCGAGAAAATGCTAAAAAAGCTAGCAATATCACTAAAAATCAGAGCTGACTAGTAGAAGTGAAATGTTCGTCGATTTTTGACAGAAAACATAGAATTGACAAGCGTCGCTTTCTTTCTTCTTTATCTTTAAATGCCTCCTTTGCTGCTGTGATAGACATAAAAAAAATTCTACGCGAGAAAGTCACCTCGTAGAAAGACAAGCTCCTCGGAAACTTGAGTAAAAACGAATCTATTTTAAAAATTCAATACCGAATATGCTGCAATTTTTGTATAAAAAATATATTTATCTCCTACGGTGAGAATTGATTGAATGAATAGCGATGGTATAATTGAACAAGTAGTAAGACATTTTTTTCCCCAAATTCTGCTCCATTCCGAATTCCACATTTTGTACTGTCAATATAGTACTTCCATTGACGTAAAAAAAAGAATAAAAGGCAGCAGAAGCAGCTGGAGTTCTTGACGCCTTGCGTCCGTTGCCTGGCGCCTTTAGGCGCCATAGGTGGTTGCCTGGATCAGCTATGGTTCGATTAAAATACTCGCTCAAAACCGCGAAGTAGCTAAACAATTACCCGAAGGACGAAAATCATCGCGAATCGCGCAAATTAAAACCGTGTCTACTTCGCAGCGAAATTTCTCAGCAACGATACGCCTAATATTTACTCCAAAAGTGCATTTTTCGTTCGAATAATTCGCCAGACTGGCAAGAAACGCGTTCGGAGTCGGGGAAAGTTTCCCTCGCGGTATCACCGTTTCGGAGATGCGGAGCCATTTTGATTTTAACCAGTTTTTGACGGACACGGACGACGACGGAGTACGGTCTGAATTTGAAAGAAGTGTCTGCTTCCTTGTCTAGTTGTTTTCGAACTTATCTTTAGCATAATTAGCTTTCCGTGATCTCATGGTAAGTTACCGAGTTTTTCCCATCGCATTATTTTATTTCTGTATGACATTTTCATCGAGCGAGTTTTGACGAAGCTTGGCATAAGTTGACTTCTTTTGCTGGAGAGTAGTTTTTAGTGTAGCGCTTGGAAGTTATACATTGTATTCTTTGGCGCTTGCTGCTTTCGGACAAAATTCCAAAAAGTTGTTTCGATGCTTAGCTCGATGGGCTTACGTGTAACAAACTATCGGACAGAGAACGGTTTGATGTGCTTACTGGTGGGAGTGGTTCAAAAATGCTTGTGCGGCTAATTTTATCCGCTTTAGTGCATTTTTTCGACGTGCCTAAATGGCAGGTTGAACAGTTGGCGATAATTAGGCGTTTCTTGTAATAAAATATCGCAGACGTCGTCCTTACAAACTATCGTCACGTCATGGAAGAGCTCTATATGAATTGAAAACATTTTACTGTATCTTGACATCAGCAAGCGGATATTTTTCGCTCGAGTCGCATTAAAAGTTATTTGAAGGTTCCAGTGCTGAAGTGCACTTGCGAAAATGATGCATAGTGAGCATTGTGTTGTGGCAAATTAGCCACTCGCTAAAACTAGGTATTCGTTTACATGGATGACTGAAAATAGTTTGCTCGATCCGGTTCGGCCGTGCGAAACTGACTTCATAGGAACTACCGTCATCCTGAGTTCTGTCAAATCGAGTCAACGATTCTAGGGGAATGCTCTAAAACCTAGTGAGGGGATTGAGCGTCAAGAGAGAGGTGGCCGCTAGAGAGCACCTGTACTATTGAACTATTCCGATAATAGGTATATCCAATCGCGGTACAAGTATATAGGTATAATTGGTTACTTAGTAGTATCATATGTCCCTAATGATCACTCACAATCCGCCATCCACTAGGTAGTAACCACGAGAAAATATTCAACAAAGATGATTTAACTTTGTGTGGTTGAGCAAAGTAACCAAAACACCTATGCTCAAGTTTCCAAAAACCACAAAAAACACTAAAACTCTCCATAGTTGAGAAAGTGTGGGAAACAAAGAATAGTCGCTATAAGAAGCAATTGTAAAAACAAACTTTAAAATCAGTAGACTCTTGCTCAAAGATGCTGAATGTTGAGAGCTTGCCCCCTCCTATTTTAATTTATTAGACTTGAAACGTTCAACTATGATCAGAAATAATGAAAAATTCTTTATGCAGGGAAAAAATCGAGTGCTTACCAGTCAACTCGACGTGTAGAACAGAATCTCACAGATATCCAAATAATACCAACAAAGGCGGTTTTGCCATTAGTCAAAGCCACCTAGTCATTCTCTCCATCCCAAAATCGATTGCAGAGAAGCAGACTTACGAACATGAATCCTAGATCGTATCCACCAGGCTTCACTCTTATAGCTGTGAAAGAAAGATCAGTACAAATCAATGCTGGTTAATCTCTAGTTTGGTTCATTTGCTGCTAGGTAGCGCTGCATCTTAACAATCGTCTCTTAACAATCTCTCAGAATACTGTAGTACCTTCACTACCTAGACTTCTATATTAACACAGGGAGCTGTTGTCATGGAACGGTTGTAGGAGGGCCATCTAACGTCCCAAATGTGCAAGTGTGCCGGCCGCATGTCCATGCAATGACTAATGTACTTTGACCTCAACAATCACCCGCTCCAATTTAGTGAAACGTGTGGCGCTATCTGTCTAACGACCCGGAACTAGCTCCTATAGAGCTCAAAAACATTTTCACGAGGATTCATGGGCCTGAAAATTGTAGCCCGAACGATTCAAACACAGGCACTTCCCATCAAAGCTCAGTGTTGATTCCACTCAACTACAAAACCAAAGTACTATATGAAAAATTTCGGTACAAAAATCTACAACTCAAATTGTAACTCATTTTGATGTCAAGGGATAATTTTAAACTACAGAACAGTTTTTATGTCTAATGAATTATTTTAAGCGACTATTTCCTATGGTATCATGCCCATGGCAACGTTCGGCTGGAGTTTACCAAGATTAACCCAGATTATGCTAAGGTTAGGATGTTTAACCTAACCTGGTATGTACCTAAATCACCTTTCAGATGCAGTTCTTGTAAAGCATTTTTCCCAACACTATTTTCAATTTATTCCAGGTGGGAAGAGGCATCCCTTGAAATTGAAGCAATATCACACCAACCGCTTGACATTTCATCCGGGGCCAAGTAAGCGATGATTTTAAGAATGTAAATCAGGTTAATGTTAGTCATGTATGCGAAGTCGATGTAAAAATATACCTAACCGATTTTGGAAATATCTAGTTATGTGCTTTGAAAATACAAATCGTATTGCGTGATAAAAGGATTTTTTTTTGTTTAAGGATGCCAATTGCTGACGCAGCTGAGCCCAACAGAAAAGTAACGCGGTCCCATTTGTTACGCTACAGCAGTCTCAAAGATTTCAAATTCGATGTGCCTGACGGCTGGGATGATCGGAACGTCGCCATCTTTTTGGATAGTTGCTTTGCCAATTTAGAAGCGTTGAGGACTTATACTACAACAGGCGATGAAGCTACGTGGAAAGCAGTGGCGCGGTCTGGCCTTGAAAAATCCGGCAGTATAAAATGCTTCACAGTCAATTGCTGTCTTGAACTGTCAAACTGTCTGAAAAAATATGTCGCCAAGAAGAAGGAGACGCTGGACAATGAAATATTTAAGCGTCTGCAAGCCGACGTTGAAGCATTGTTGCCATATTGGCAAACCCCTGGGGCGTCAACTTCGGCCACTCCCAGCACACCAAGAAGCGATCCAAAGCCGTTTGAAAAATTAGTCGAAGCGGCTACACCAGATCAAACAAATTTACTCGCCGTGCCTCCATTTACCACCCATGTCGAAACGGAAAAAGCCGTACGCGTGATTGCGGAGTTGTTGAAGGAGCACTACAAAGACGATCCATCAAAATTGAGTTTCCGCAACCCCGTCTGGAAAGAAGTGAACAGTTCTATTGAGAAAGATTTCGGAGTAAGCGTCAATCTACGAGTGTTCCTAGAAAATTATAAAACATCAATCGTCCACATTGTCAAGCAGATCGACGATGTTGTAGAGCGGGAAAAGTGTTTCCTCGAGCTAACAGATGGGCTCCTACCGTTTTTCGATTCGATACCGCCTCGATCGATCAAGAAAATGGAATTCATTATTTCGACCGAAGGCGCATCCTTGGAACGTTTGAACAAAAATCTGTCGTTGAAGAAATCAAACAAAAAAACGCAAGATGTCTTCGAATCAGGGAATTTAGTAATGACTGCCTATGAACCACCTTCTGGAGTGAACAATGATGCAACGAATCTCAATCCCGCTACAGCTGAGATGACTGAGGACTGTGTAACTGAAGCAGTTGATGACGTCAAGGTCCCAGAATCCCCTCAGCCTGACCAACCTCCTCCTGACATCTCGATGGAACTGGTTGAAGAAGCGAATTCTCCCGGCAAAAATGACGCTGCCGTCGAGCCAGCTCACGAGCCGATTGTAGTCGAAGTTCAAGAACCTCCTCCTCTGCCCAAGCAACCAACCAGGTGATTACTTTTGGTACTCCCAAGTTTCCGCAGTTTCATTGATCAAATTTTGGTTTATTATTTATTAATTAATCTTTGTACAATAAAGAATATTGTCTACCCCCCTCAATGGGTATGCAATAAAAGAAATTCTATCTGCCCGTCGTACGCCATCAAAATTTTCACGAGAAAACTATAGAAGCTACACTCTTGAATTTGTCACCAAAAATCAATCTTGGCCTGAAAATGGCCCAATCGCTATCTCAATTTTGAACGTATTTTTGGAGGGTTTTGAGGAAAGATTCATATTTTTGAATTATTTCTTTAAATTTTTTTTGATGCTGAATCAAATGAGATCATAACGTAGTGTGGGCGCTGCAACTGACCACGTTTGGTAGCTGTCGATTAGCCCTGTTGAAGACGAGGGAACCGAGCTAACTACCAAACGCTTGTAAATTCAAGGATGAATCGAGACTTCCTCGAAGGAAGTCCCTTCGCACAAATAATTGCGAACTTGGCCAAGCTCTAGAAGCTAATGGATGCAAACGGGCCGACCTAGCAGGGAGGTGGCGCTGTGCGTAACAAACGAACCTGTCGAAATTTTAATTTTAATTTAATCAGAATTTTAATTTTGTTTTAATTATACTCGGATCAGAACGTTTAAATCAATTCTTTGACTTTCCCTGTTTGACTTCGGCCTTTTGATCTACGATCACGAATATACTAATATATAATTTTTGTGCATGAATATTTCTTCCCTCAATTCTAATCATTTTTATTTCTCTCGTTCTACCAAATAGACGAAAACGAGTGCCGCCGACGGAGGTAGTAGTTAAAAGGACTCGCCGAACGCTTGCGCTAGCTGCTGAATCGAAAACCCTTGCTGAAAACGCAGCCATTGCTGCAACGACGAAAATCGTCGAGACCTCGAACGAAACTAAAACAAGCGATGCTTTGACGGCGCCCTGCCCAGAAGCAACTTCGAAATCACTGAGCGGATCATCTCTAAATCTAACTGTTGATAATAAACCTGAAGTAACAGCTGCGGAGTCTGACTCGGACGAATCTGAGGAAATATGCTTGCTTGGGACGAATATTCGAAGTCACCGGAGTATCACGGCAGAAAAAATTTCGGCCACTCCATCTTGCGATAGAATGAACCCTGTGGTCGTTCTTGACAAAATTAATGCTGAGCGTTACTTAGAAGCTGCCCTATCTACTCGCCGAAGGCGAAAGCCATCTAAAAAGTCCTTGCCAACTCCTAAACGAAGAGCGTCGCCCTCCTCAACTCCTGCGTCGACTTCATCTCATCCATCAACAAGTACAGCGCTCGTGCCAAGACGACGAGGCCGTCCTCCAAAGAATTCAAAGCTTCTTCCTATCAGACCATCTCCGTCAACTTCTGCTGGTATTTGAATAATTTTCATTGGCTCTTTTATATTGCTGTGTTTGAAACAAATATCTCAATCGAGTGTATTATTTGTGTTCAGGTAGTGGGAATACATCTTACGATCAAATTCACTCTTCCCTTCTCATGCGAACAGCTGGCAGCAGTTCAACACCTCAGCCCCACGTGTCATCTCGTATGATCGACCTAACAGCCAATCGGTTATCTTATTCGCAGCAGGTTTGTGCCAAAATTTCATGTTCCGCCTAATTATTTTCATCTTCTCTTCACATGGAGAACAAACGCTCTGAGAGCCATCTGTGAGCATAAATAATTATGTATGTAAAATTTTCTCTATTCATTCTATCTGCTTCAAAAAAGAATTATCGACCTAGTTTTCTCTCCCAGCGTAACAAACGAGGGTGATTATTTTTTATTTCAATTACAGGTCGTCCCATCAACGTCAAGCGGCGCTGTGGCGTTACCAGGAAGCACAAACGGCGAGCCGCCAAGCTGGTTCGTCCAGTTTGTCGAAGAGACGAGACGGCGAGAGCAGTGGAAAACTGCTCAAATTTTCAGAATGCACGATCAAGTTATTGAATCTATGAAGAGCAAAACGGTGATTCTGGAAGAAATACTGGCAACACTCAATGGGAGTTCCAGCGGTGCTGGAAGTGGCTCTTGAAGCGCTATCAGTTTTTGAATCGTTTGGCTTTCAAATTGGCCGTTGCCAAATCAATTTATGACTTTTCGACGTCCAGTTTGAACAGAAATGTTGAAAGAACAACTTTTTAAGGTAGACATATTATATAAATTGTTCGTTTTAATTTATTTCGATTTTATGAGTTCCAGGATAATTTTCCGCTTGACTGTTTCAGTGGAGTAGCATGAATATCTTCCTTCGTTTTTCCATTTCTCTCGTTTCTCGCCTTTTGTTATTAAATTTTATGGTGTTTCACTTTGAATCTTTAATTACTTCTTACTTTGAACACACCACTTACATTGATACTTGCGACTTCTACTTCATGCTCTTGATATGAAATGCTTGGAATTCTATTTTTTGTTAATGAGGCGCTTGCTCCCACCTTATCATGAAGGTGGAATTCTCAATTGGTTGATGGAGGTAAGAAGCAAGTCAGGTTCGCGGGGTTTTTTTTCTTCAAAGAGTTATCTTTTATAATTTGAAATTCCAAAGCTTCTAAAATTGTCCATATCTCAGCTTCAGTTTTGAACTACTTCGACCCAAAAACAATAGACGAATAATAGAATTAGAATTCTTCTTTCACTTCATATCAAGACCAAGTATGCTGATGTTTAAAAATTTATGCAATTTCTTGTGTGATAATGGGCCATTTGGTCTTTTTCAAATCATTGCTGCCAATGTGTTGTAGAAAGAACTTGGAGTTCGATTCAGCGTCCTAGGCTAGGCTGAGGGGGTCGCTTATTGTCACATTCACCCACTCTTAATCTCTGAGTAACATGGCCGAATAGTTCAAAGCCTCCGAATGGTAAAGCAGTCCCGTATTTTATTTTTTGAGTCGTTAATTTTGGAGAAACTAGCCATTAGATCTACCATTGCTTGTTTTGCTGATTGTGAAGAAAATATGCTGGTTTTTACTCGAGTTTGCTCAGTTATTTGTTAGTGAATAAAGTCACATGTGATGAACTGAGTGTATATGGGCCTCTCAAGGCTGGTTACACGCGGTGCGGATTTGATGCGTAGTCAATCCTCTGGCCGGCGTTAGCCTCATGGCCTTAGTTCTCTTATGTAGGCTGATTCGGATCAGCGCAGCTTTTCTCACAGGATCGCTTTAGCTTTAAGAGGCCTCTTTCATATCAAACCATCATCATATTTAGCATCAACAGTTAACTCTAATTTCCTCTGGGTTATCCCTTGTGCTGTTCTTCTGTCGAAAATATAGTTACATAGTTGTGCGTGTCAATGCGCTATAGTGCATCAAGTAGTCTATTTTTATTCTCGTTCTTTCAGATGTTTATCGGCACGAATGATTCAGAATATTTATTTGACTTTCTTAATGTCTGAAGCTGTTGTAAAAAACCTAATTTTCCCCTTCAGGTTTTTCTTGGCTAACTTTTGTTCGCATGTGTGTTATGAAATCCTTCATTTCCTACTCCTTTCCAAGACCAGTGGACTT
This sequence comes from Tupiocoris notatus, assembly GCA_037159825.1. NCBI lineage: Eukaryota > Metazoa > Arthropoda > Insecta > Hemiptera > Miridae > Tupiocoris > Tupiocoris notatus. Next base: position 48,837 of record JASJUZ010000014.1, on the reverse strand, counting down.
CTAGGTATTAACTTTGTTAGTCTCTATTTGCATGCAAAAAACACTTCGATGCTCAAATCCCCATAAAAATTTATGCAATCCTGTCTGATTACTTTCAGTTCTCGTCCTGCTATTCTTCTCGTTTGGTATTGTTTTCATCGCTCCAGAAATTCGGCATAAGCACGTCGTGCAATATCTGTACATTTTTCAAATCGATTTCATAATTATGTCAAATTACGTTTATTGAAATACATTTGTATAAAACTTGTTTGCCGTTTTTACTGGACATGATGAGTAGATAGAATTTTTAGCGTGTAGATTGATTGTTGTCACCGTTCTAGACGCGTCAATGCATGATGTTTGTAAAGTTCGACCCCGATTTCCTTTGCTCATGTAAAAATGATATATTATCATCATGTACCCAGTGGATACATAATTTCATCATTTGCGTCGACAGATCTTCGACCTTCTCATATTTACTGTTTGATGAATAGTTTTCGACATCATGACATTGACAATGTAGGAAATTAAGTGAACGTGTTACTTCCAAGGGCGAACTATGACTGCGAAAAGGAGTTCATTTTATGTCAATGAACTCGTTTTATACCATTTTAAGTCATGTACATTTTACCATAATTCGAAATTTCGCTAGTGTGATATTTGTTGAAAATCTATCACTCCAAATTCAATTTGCTGAAGCGTATTTTTCTTTGTTTGAACCGCGTGATAACCTTTGGGGCGATTTGCAGGACAGCTAAATCATTTTTCGCCCTCCGAATGTAATTCTCCTGAGGAAAAATTACGCATGTATAAATATATAGCGAAGCTCGTTAGTTGGCGTTGAAAAAATTAAGATCGAGTTTTCGATTTTTTGTTGTTTTCGTTTTGCTTCAAAACGGAAAACTCAATGACTGCACGGGTAGTTTTTTTTTTTTTTTTTTTTTTTGCAGAATTGCATTTTATATCTCATTGAAGCTGATGCTTTTTTCGTTCTAGTGAATAAAGTAGCTTTGAATATAGTCTTAGTAGTGTCTAGATCATGAGAAGTGCATCTCTAAAGTTTTAGCGGCATGAGAGTACAAATCATCGTACCAACAGCGGCCAATTAGCGTATTATTATTGTCTGCGTTGCATTTTTAATAATTGCTCTCGTGGTTTTCAAAAAATTGTTGAACTGTTACCTCTTGCGTATTATAGATAAACATTGTACAGACCATTAAAAATTACACACTGTATAAAGATTGTAAAATATAATTCTTTTATTACATCACGACTTTGAATTTTCCTTTGCTTTTGAACTTGCGCAAAGAACCTTTGTGTTTATAATAAGACACAAATAATATGTAGGGAGAAATAATGAAAGCCAAGGCAGGATCGATGAGCTAGTAAGGCCAAATATAAGTAGAATGGAGTGCTATGGGGATCATTCCTTTCATTTGGAATTACATCAAAAGTTTTTCCACCATGTTTACGAATTAAATGGAAGTATATTGGAATCATCCAATAAGTCGAATTTGGAAAAAATTGTCAATACCATAGCCTACTTAAACACTCACGATTAAATGTTTGTGGACAAAAGACGTAATATCTCTGTGAAAAATAAACGATTTTTTCAGGAAATGGTCTCTTAGCGCAAAATTAGTCTTAGGTATATTTTGGATAACACACAGTACTTCCGATACGTGATCGTCCAACTTTTTTTTCTTTTGGATTTTTATAGACCATAAGAATCTTTTTTTTAACGTTCAAGGTTTTAGAATGTTCGTTATGACTAGTAGATGACGCTTGATTTTTTATCAATTGGCTCAAGTACCGCACTTCTCGGTGTTAACCTTTTTTGACATTTCTCTAGTGCCTGTTTTCAATTTTGACGAGCCGCAAAAATCGTAATTAACATATTTGGTGTTAAATTATTAGTAAATGACGTCTGTTCTAGTAGCTAGGGTCACATTCCATTCAACATCTATCTCTCTAATATCAACATAATTTCGAGTTTTTCTTTTTTTGGATCTTCAGGCTAGAAAACCGGTTTTTCACGAGATTCAAATTGCGTTCGTAGGGGGGAAAATTGTTGGCCCTTTCAATTTTAAAGGCTAGAAATATAACCACCTCAAATAATTGTTCATACCTTCTCGCTGCATGAGGAAGTGTGTGAAATTCTTTGTTAGAAACCAAATTATGCACAGCTTCCACAATTTTGATGCAATTTCTGTACCACAATCCTTGATGGTTTTCTATAAATCAAAATGAAAATCGAGGTAAATGTGAAGTCCTTTGGTCGCAATTTATATATTGGTACAAATTTATTTTTATAAAAATAGTTTTGTGTCCAACGTGTCCGAAACTGGGAACGTTGAAGAAGGATCTCTTTCATGGTCTCACTATTGTAAACAGGCCAAACAAACATTGCATCATTGCATGTTGTGCGATCCTTATTTAATTTTTCACTTTGTGGAATAATTATTTAAAAAGTGAGTCCACTCTATTGGAAAAACTGAGAAACCGTGCAGAACAAGTGATCGCTGTCGAGACGTCTTCGATTTTTATTCGCTCTACGAGGCTGGGCGCATGAAGTGATACGATTCCATTAATTTATATTCGTTTCTCGGCCATACTGTATTATTAGAAACCCGATATTGTTTTTGATGTAGTTATTTATTTTGAGTAAAAAATATGCTCCGTCTCAATCGCGAATGTTTGGATTACTAATTGCGGCCTGTACTTGGAGGGAGGTAAGTGGTAATCTTACGTTTACCTATTATTTAACATTATGCAAGAAATATTATGATGACGATTCAACTACGTCATAATTATTCGGTGGGTTAGTTATAATAATGTGGTATGTTTAAATAATGTGGATTTCCAAAACCCGTAGTGGGACCAACCGTAATGTAGCCGCTTCCCTTCTGTTGATCAATTGAAGGGAGTTAACTACTTGAAGAAGGCTTTTTTTTTAGCCCAAAAGGTTATCAGATCAGAGACTTCCGATCCTCCAGCTATCCTAACCACAGTGCTACGTCGACTTAATTTGCTAAAAACTAGTGGCGTGAATAGATCACACAGTACTTCCATGTTTGAGTCGGTAACTGGTATAACTAATTATATACTGAAGAAACTCATTCAAAGACCGCAACTTAGTAACCTACAACTGTTTTTGAGAAACTAGCCAGGGGAACAAAACATAGAAATACGTACGATTTAGGTTAATTATGCGGAAATGGAATTCCTATGTGAGCCTAACGATTTGCCAAGTTTTTGTGAAATGGGATCATTTTTATAGCAGCGACACCCAAAAATGTGTAACCAGCTCTGAAAGGGGCATTAAGAGTAGTTCGAAAATGACATAAAAGTCAAAATAGCGAAAAACCGCGTTCATCGGAAGTATTGTGTGTGATCCAAACTATAGAAAACAAGTAAACTAACTGTCCTGATTATGTTCTAGTATCTTCTTCGATTCACTCTTTCCGTGGTAGCGACAGTGTGACAGTGAGCAGTAGATAGACTTATTAGTGCTGGTTGGTCTACTGAATTTGGCCAGCGGTTTCCCAAAAGAAGATTATAGCCCTTTTAGGGAGATTGTTAGAACTGGCGAGACTGGTCATCTTATGTATGCCATAGTTGCATTCCCCCGAATTTTTGTTAGTGTGGTGACGCTGCGTTCCTTTTGTTTTCCCAGGAAGCCATGGTATTCTAGGAGTAAAATATTTACGATGGAGAAGGATAAAAAAAGTTCTGACGAGATTCTCAAAGAGCTTTTCAGTTCTATAAATGACATTACCGACGGACCACCTTCGGAAGATCCCGATCCCGACAGTTCGTCTTCCAGCGATGACGAACAAAAGGTTAAAGTTAAGAAGGAGAAAAAATCCAAACGCTCTCACGACAGCGATTCGAAGCGGAAACACAAGAAAAAGAAGAAAAACAAGAAGAGCAGCGCCAAGCGGAAATCCTCTAATGAGAAGAAACTGAGTAAAAATTCGGTTACCTTGAAAGATAAAAACGACAAGGTGAAAGTGAAAATTGAAAAAGAGCTTCCGTTACTTGAAGTTTTAAAGAAGGAAATGATTGAATCCGTTCCCTGTACTGTCACCCCGTTGCCTGAAGAACTACCGCCAACGGTTGACGTGTCAGAATTTTTCCCCGCTGTCATCAAGCAGGAGAAATTGGAGGAACTTGAGAGTGACGTTAAAGAAGAAAAACTCCCAACAGAAACTAAGGACGAAGGGGAATCGAATTCTGCACATTTCAATGTAGCTGACGTATTTATTGAAGATATGTTAGAATCTGGCATCAAGCCACCTAATCAAAATTCGTCTGGTAAGTAGCAAAAATTAGTATTCTATTTCCTTAATTTCCATCCAATCAGATTCAAGTTTTAGTTTGTGGTTCACCGTTTGATTACAAAAAGAATTTCGGCCTCTTCCCGTAAAAAAAACCCCTCTAAACCTCCAAATTAATTACTTTCTTATTTTTACTGATCTAGTATCAGTAATCTCGCTCGTTGTATTCAGACATTTCACGATTTTTCTTCTGCATTTTGTTTACAGATACTCTCAAGAAGACTATACAGATCCAGGATCTCAAAAACTCGTCCATTTTAGCCGAAGCTGAAAAGATAAAGGTGAAGGTGGAAGAATCGCAAGCAAAGAAGAGAAAAAAACGTGAAGATGGCGAACTTAGCGGTAGCTCTGATAATGAGTCGGATTCGAGTGATTCGGGTGAAGGTAAGTAAATTACAACTTAATTGAAGTTTACTTGGTATTGATAGTGCTCTCATCTACCGATTTGTTTTTACAGAAACCGAGCCCTCTTCGACTACCTCAAGGTTAGTGAGACTTCTTCTTTGGGTTTGAGCTTTAGGCTTTCTAAACGTATAAAATAAATCCTGATATCAAGTGGTGTCCCTATTATAACTAAAAAATGGTATTTTATTCACAAAACTGATTTGTTCACAACGAGTGACAGTATTTACTGTAATAGTTATCATAATTATTCTTATGATAACTCATTGTGATATTAACTAGAACTATGATAGATAACTCATAACTTATTGTGATATTAGGAAGAAGAGAAGTCACAAGAAAGATGAAAATCGTCATAAGAGTAAGAAAAAGAAGAGCAAAAGGGGACGAAAAGAGAGGAAATCTGAGGACGAGAGATCCAACAAGCGTTCTGAACGATCTTCAAAGCATTTGGACGGTTCTGACCGTAAACATCATAACAGTCATCACAAGACTCGACACAGGTGAGGACCAATGTCATCTTTGACGTGCATGAATGCTACAGTGCAATCAATGAATGGTCTAAACACTCGCTTTTTCCCTGCACTACTTTCGCTTAAGTACTCTTTGTTTACGTTGAGCAATTGAAACGTTAATAATTAGATTATGTATTTTTCAGATCAAGAAGTAGCTCAAGGAGCAGGGACTATCATGAAAAATTGAGGCACCGGTCAACTTCTCTTCATTCCCACAGAAGTCACCGGGAGCAAAGGTTCTCGAGGTCGAAATCCCGCGATCATGATCGTGATTGGAGGGATCGCAGTCGAAGCGGAGGGCGACACAAGGAGCGTAAAGGATCAAGGGAAAATTCTAGGGAGCCTCGAGACCTAAGGAGGAAATTAGATCGACATGGCGGCCGTAATGACCGAGACAGTCATAAATCTAGGTTTGATTAACATCGCACCTTTTAAATCGTACTCTTGATAAGTATTATAAACCAGTAGATCAGGTCACAATTTAAGGTTAACGTTGGTAATTTGTCAGACTGTAGGTTCTGAATAAATAAGTCAAAGTTCGTGCCATTGTTTTAATTTGATTTACTTTTATAACTCAAGGTAGTTCTCATTTAAATAAATGAATGCTCTAGGAAAGAAAAAGATGAGTTCTATATTGATAAGCGAAAACTGCTGGAAATCGCAAGGCGCAATGCTCTGTCAATGATGAAGCAAGGTCAAGTCGGCACCGATATAGACAAAGTGGTCCATATCACAGCTGGAGGGAAGACCGTTGACCAGCTTACAGGTGATAAAATAATTTAATGCTTGTATTTTGTACAAATAAATCTCAAACTTGTTTCCTTCTCTCGCTGTAAAACGTTCATTTTGAACAGCTTTCTTCAGAATCATCGAATTCAGTTCAGTGTTTGCAAACGTGTGATACATAACGAATTTCAGATTTCTGCAAGCATTTGTCCCAGAAAGAAGCCACTGGTTTGGAATCTGTGAGCTCCGAAACGTCTTCCGAAGATGATGATCAGCCTTTCCATCATCCTTTCCAGCTCAAAGAGAGGCCGAATATCGTGATGAATATTCGAGTGAGTAGATCAGACTTTTGTGCTTCTTCTCCTACTATTAATTACCATTATAGTTATTATTATAAATGGTTTATAACTTTCCAGAATTGTGCATCCATCCCGATCAAAACGCACCAAGAAAAGGCGACGGACACTCTCAGACTTCAGTTTCCTGTGTCGAGCGGAACGCACCACAGGAAAAATGGTAACATCAAAATTTAACATTTTTGTATCAACTACGTTATTTTACCTGGCCAATATTTTTATTTCAATTTTTTTTTTTAGAGAATGAATGGATTCCCGTGTCTCCGAAGAAGACCGAGCCTAAAACTGTCACGACAACTACAAAACCTAAAGAAACATCAACGGCTTTGGTTACATACCCGACTCCGGCGATGGTCGTTCAACCAACACCAATACTTTCTACAGCCTATCCGCCTCCTGTTGTAAGTAATATTTGTCTAGAATAGAGTGCAGCATTCAGGTTCAAAACTTGTCAATGTTAATGGGTCTATTTTTTCTAGAGAACTCCGACTGATATTGGAGCAGCGATCACCGAAAGACTGAACGCCATCCGTCATGAGCAAGATGCAACTTCAAGCAATTTCAATGCAGTAAGTTATTTTTTGCTGTAGTAATTTATAAAAAAAATACAAGTTTGAGAGTGATCCTATTTCCCCCTCAAAAATTCTTCCTAATTCACCTCCATTCGGAATCTGACTTTTTGGACGATCATAATGCTTTAATTTACCACGTGAATACGGAAGTAAAAATAGGCGACACTAAACAAAAACCACAGATAAACATCAGAAACAGACTGAGAACAAACAAAAACAACAACAGACAGCTACAAACCACTTACAACTAACATAATAAGGACAAGAAACAACAACAGAAACCACAGAAACGGAAACAAAACAACACCAACAAACAACTGAATAGAAAGTCAAATCCATTACAGAAAACGTACCTAATAAATTTGACCGGTTCCTAATTTTATAGATTGCTCTTGACTTTTCAGTCATTTTGAGTTCATTTTAATGTTTGTAGTGTGCTCTTCTACTTACCCTGTTTACGTTTCATTCAATCTATGATTTTTCTTGCAGGGTAGCGGTATTTTCACTGGTAGCACTGGCGCTAAACTATTAAGTCCTCTTGAGCTCGCATCTGGTCAACAAGCTTGGGCAAGAAAGGTTGGTCATTTTGACTAGGATTATGGCCGTCTCTTTTGGAATAAGGTGTCCTAAGGAGGAGAATAATATGACGATACTTTCTGAAAATTACCTTTCCTTTTATGAACCTAACTATCCTTATAAGCCCTACTACTGCATCTACTCTCAAATTGCTCTCGAGGAAGTTTTGACGTCCTAATGTTCAATTTAGGGGAGACTTGAGCCCTGAAGTTCTGGAGCTCAATTGGAAACGTTGATGAGTCACAAGAAGGTCCTGTGTTCTGCCTCTTCAGGGGTAACATGTTGCTAGTAGTTATTGACCAGGAAGCTCATCAAATTACACTATAATGTAGGTTCAGTAGAGGGAAATACATGTATGCTACTGATTTTCCAATCTCCCGTTCCTGGGAATTCTTTCATTTGTAATTCTTTGGCTCAGGATCAGCTGATGAGCGCAACTCCAGTTACCGGTGGCATGGGAATGTCACTCCTTCAGAAAATGGGCTGGAAACCTGGGGAAGGTCTAGGGAAAAACCATGAAGGAACTCTCGAACCGCTTAAACTGCCAGTTAAAATGGACAAAAGAGGTATTTCTCAGCCAATGTGCCGATTTGTGTCAACCTCTGGTTCCACGTTAATCTTGTTTGATAATCATTGAAGAACACAGCAGAATAAGTAGGTACCTAAATAGCAAAATATATTTTTTTTCTCTGGGTGTTACCCTTTGATTTTCACAATGTTATTTTTTGAGAGGTATTATGATTAGAGGAGTTCAATAAAACTGCTAGAGCTATAACATGTGACATCAAAATCTTATTCTTTTACATTTTCTTGGTTATTATATATTCCTCTAATTATCATGTCGTACATGATGATATCTGGTAGACTCGTGGCTTTTTAGAGAACACATTTCCCCCTTACTACATTGATAGAAGTGGGATCGTTCGACTGCGAGAGATGGAAATTTGGTGTAGCAATCTCCATCTAACAAAATGAAGTGTTTGTATTTTATGTATTGCTCAAACGCCAGCTTTCTTCTGCGCACAAATGCTTTTGGTATGGAAATCAGCCCAGCTGTTGGGATGTTGGAATTTGTTTGTTTGTTAGGGGGAGCTATTGAGGCTCTGTTTTGAGACGATCACATTCCAGTATTTTTGAAGGTAAAAAAGGGGCCAATGAAACCCTAAAATACGTCTCGGGTTCCTGCTGCAATGCATAGATTTCCATGGCTCTCGGTTGGTACAGACCAGACGGTGTATGCCCCTTGCTCTTTTCTGGAAAATTTTTTCCCAATATTTTTGATACTTAGTCTTATTCTGTTGTGTTCATTTCTGCTGTCCAGACCGAGTATCAAGTGAATCCATCCCGATTGCAAGTATGACATAGAATCGTGAATGAAGACAATCGAATAAATAAAAAATGTACTATGACCTCTGTTATACCAAATTTTCAAGCCCCTAAAATTTTTCATGCTGAGGAAAATGGTGAAAACAGCTACCTATGGGGAAATAAAAATTGAAACGGAAGGGCTTGAGTCCTTCGTAGCCAAAGAGGGGAAACAAATTAAGATAAGTGGCTGTACTGTTTTCATCATCGTTCTCTGACATACTATTATTCTTTTACTATTTATTTTATTTATTTATTTTTTATTGTACGTTTCCCTAGCTATGCAAATTATAAGGCTGCTAGTAAAGCTATGATTATTGCCACAAGGCAGACCAAGAGCGTAGAAACTCTCTGAACTTTGTTTGTGTAAGGCTTTTCGAGCCGATTTGCCTAGTCTTACTGCGAGTACCCAATCATTTGCTTTTATTGCATGAATTCCCTCTAACGACATTTTTCTCGAGTACTATCAAGCCCGGAGCATGATTTGGACTCATTCAAGTTCATGAACTGGCTCGAAGGATACCTTACTTGTTATCTATTTCAAAAACCAAAATTTGATACTTAATTCAAGATATCTATGTCCTAGGAACTGCAAAAACAGGTCTGGGCTGCAGAACGTTTGATTTCACCTCTGTGTCATTTCAGGTTAATACATCATGATCAATCTGATCATTTGTGTGGGAATCAGTGAAGCTGTGTAAAGGATTGCCGTCGTCCTGAGGGGCATCCCATTCTGAACTTCATCTTGAAGACGTCTGAGGTAATGACATACAATCAGAGCGTCATTGTAGTTTGGCCAGTCCAAAAGGATGACAGAAAACCTGGGAATATTTTGGGTTGTTTTTAGACCTAGTTTTTGATTGACAATCATTTTAAAATTTTAATACAATGATTTAAGGCTGCTTTCCATTTTGGGTTTGTAAACATTATCGGTTAATTGAATAGTATTCCATTTAATGAGGATCTTTCAGGAGTTTTGGAATGTGTAAATTCCTGAAGGAACCTTTGAGAAATTTATCACTTGCTTTATATATATTGAAGCCCTGCGGAAATATTACCAGTGAGCTGTGTGGAAACTTTTATTGGTAAACTCTTCTCTTGTCATCTTTTTTATTTGGCTGAATTCATATACCTGGTGATTCGTACTACTCAGAAGTTAAATCACGGTCCGACGCTCTGATTGTATGCCATTGCTGACCTCCCAAGAATTTGTTTGTTTTGCAGCGGTGCAGTTTTCAGCGTTCGTCAGCGTCTCCTTTCTCAAGCGCTCTGGGAATCAATGGAAGCCGAGCTTTCACTACGTCAGAGCTGGAAGGTTGTTCTTAGTGGTTTTGGGATGGAGGCTAATATCCTACTACCACAATCGTTCTTAACAATTTTTCTGGTTGATATTCAACTCTCATGATCACCACCCAATTCATCCCAAAACCACTTGGAACAGCTCTCCTCAGTAGGATTAGTGGAAATGCTTGTGGGATTTTTTCATTTAGCTAGTGATCAGTGTGATTTGTCCAAGACACGTCTACTCAGGTGTCTGTTTCATATTGTGTTCTTGTAGCTTAGCTTAATCCGTTTCTTCCCGATGCAGTGATTCCTCTGACAGTTTAAGCAGGGTTCACAGGCCTCCATCGAATGTGTTTTGGGTTGAATCCGGCAAACATGGTGGGGACTTGGGAGCTCCACCCATTTGAATGCAGCAGTTCATAAACAGTAATCTACACAAAGCTTCAACTGATACCTTGCCAAGCGACTGATAAGGAAATTTTCAGAAATGCTCTTTTGTTGCTATCAACATTCGGACAAGCTCATTCGTCCGAGCAGGAAAATATTTAATGAAGAAATCGGATACTTTTGCGTGGCAAAAACCACACCCAGCTGCCAAATCGAAATTCAAAATTGAATTTCCAATCAGAAGGTCGAATGCAATGATGCTGAATTTATTTGACGGATGCCAGTGAACCCAGCTTTAGTGGTCATAGATTTGAAAACAATTACATTCTTTGTGAGTGGGGCTCAAGAATTTAATCAATGGACGCCAAAACTTGGGAATTCGAGTGACTAGTATTGATTTTCAGTCATCCCCGATGATTTCTTAATAATGTCTCATTTTTGTACAAGAATCTAGACGTGATGAAATATCTCGACATTCTCAATATAAATAGAATATTAAAATCATTTAAGTTCTTTGCCACACCAGATGGCTCAGCTTTCCATCTTGATGAGGATCTATTGGGAATCATGTTGATAAGAATTCAGTAAGATTCTATTTTTTAAAAGTTAGAGTTTAAGTCGCAAACGCTCTTTGGTAGGAGAAAGTTCTAAATTCTAATTATGATCTGTCATCATTCTTCGTTTACCAAGTGACTTCTCTATGTATTAGTTACCTTTCCCATAGTTTCTTTATTGGTTAATTTAATTAATTTAATAATTTAAAATTCCTTTTAGGTTTGGTCTGCGCTGAAGAGATGACATGGCGCCAACGCCAGTCCATGAACAGAGCTACTCCAAAAATGCCTGGTCCTCAACTTCCTTCTGCGCCTGCTGTCAAATCGCTAGAAGGTATGATTGTGCACTATGAATATTCAATTTAGTCTTTATCAGTATACTTTTAATTAATTTTTCTCAATTTTTTTTTTGTAACTTTCAGGTAAGCATCCAGTTTCTTTGTTGGTTGAGTTCTGTACAAGACGTCGTTACGATCCCCCAGTATTTGACACCGTTTGTGAAGAAGGACCACCTCATCAGAAGCGGTTTATCCTCAAAGTAAGTTTTAATTCTGCATTATGAAAATTTGTCGTTAGTTACATACATTTACTTGTATGATTCATTACTATACCTACGGTCTGGCGTAAAAAAAAAACTCCTCAAGTCAACTTGAATACCTCAACTTTTCGAAATCGCTTAAAATTTATACATAGCGCTGGCAGGTATTTTACGTGGTGTTTGAACAAGACACTGTTGTTGATAATCTATTAATTCAGCTAGCAGTTAATAATCGGGGTCTGTTCACCAGCAGAAAATCTCCTGGAGATTATTAAATCATACGACCCTTCACACTGCACTTATTAAGGGAAACCCTAGTCCTCCTGATGCAAATTTATAACGCCTGCTTGGGATTGGGGTATTTACCTACAGCCTGGAGGCGCACCCTGATTATTCTTAACTACCCACTAACACTATTCTCAAACATTTTCGAGAAGCTGTTGCCACCAAAACTGTTGCAAGAGCTCACACCACATATCCCACCAACCTAGTCCAGCTTCCGCAACCAACTGCACCGAGTCGTGGATAAGATCCTAGACAGCTATTAGGCGAAAGAGACATGCCTAGGTTTGTTCATGGAACCGAAAAAGTGTTTGACAAGTGTGGCTTACTGGGTTACTGGCTTGCTCTACAGATTGGCGTCCCATTTACTGGCCATTCTTATGTTGAGGAAACTATTCTAGACAAACTATGACCTTGGATTAATATTTCAGGTGACTGTCAACGGTGTGGATTATCAACCAGCAGTGTCCAGCTCCACAAAGAAAATTGCCAAGAGCGAAGCGGCCCGTGTGTGCTTGAAAAATCTTGGCGTTTTACCCAATACCTAAATCGTGTTGCCGCTCAATCTAATGAATTAGGTATTGTTTTTATTGGATGGAAATTAAAAGCTTATACTAGTAAATTGTGTTTTATTTAATAGTAGGTACCATCTGTTTTACATAATTGTTAACAAGTTGTCATCGCTCAGCCGACACTGAACAGTGTGAAACTCAACGGCGGCAGTTTGATGGTGATCGACTGAGGAAGTCTGATTGTGATGTCCCTCGTTTGCGCTTTAGTGGCGCGCTTCTTGATAACACAGCTCATCATGCGATAAGACACTTCGCATTGACCTCTTGCTCTATTTGCTGATAATAGAGCAATCATAGTAATTATTACTTTTGTGGATAATGATTAATTTTTTATCCAAGTTTTCCAAATCAATGACTTCATCTTCTAGTTACCTGCTTCTCGACTGCATTAAATAATGCGAAAAAATTAATTGTGATTATCAACAATCAAATTCACCTTCTTTGGCACATTCGTTCACTGTTTGTTTCGTTTTCGTTTTCGCCTCTTCTGTCTCAGTTGAGTACATGTCAATCAAACGATTGGCATTACTCGCTGACACTTTTCCACCTCCGTCGACCTGCCGGTTTAATTTTTTTTTTTTACTACTCGGAGAGTAATCACACTCTTCGTTATTCAATCAATTATCCTCTCAGCATTTTACCGTATAGAGACAAAGCGTTACGTGAATATATAATTAATTTGACTTACCACGCCTATCGATTTCAAAACACAGGCAACGTAGCACTGAAATCGGTGGAAGAATTTGAGTCAATTAGCGTGCATGTTATTAGTAAATTGCAGCAGAAGAAAAATTCGTTTTACAAAAGTTATCGTACTAAGCAGGTACCTTTTCTTTTTGATTGGTTGGAAGGATGCCTTCTTGTATGCTTTTCGCTGCATCTGTTCAAAGATAATTTGTGTACGTCTTAGCATAGTGTGTAAAGATTACATTTAATATTATCTATGTTCTACGGTTGGTGGGTAGTTTCAATATTTATGAGACCTAACTAGCAGAATTGGACAATACTTTTTTCAAATTTCATTTTTCCCCTTCTACATTTTTCACATTTAGTATGAGAATACAATTATAATTCCGGTAAACTTGATTGATCTCATCTTTCGTCTGTTCAATTTTTTTTCCATCGTATACACTTCTGAAAGATTGACGTTTTTCAAATTAATGATCAAAATCGGAATTTTTGTCACAAAAAATTGATTTACCTTCTGTGATGCCTGACGTATTTACGCATTGGCTCGAGTAATCAAACATGCCCATTTCCGCAGTTACCTTTGGAACAGAAAACCTCGTCAAAATCTAAATGTTTCTTGGATTATAAATATGTTTATTTTTGTCCCGTCTAATCTAGAAATAAAGGAATATTGTCTTACTTGAAGTGCCCCTACGATGATCAGTCCCACAGCTGGGATACTATATTGAAACATTTTCAGTGAAGATTGCATTCAAGTCTGATGCGACCGTTTCAGTTTCAGTTTGAAGTGAAAATACGTGGAGATGATGGTCCCTATTAAAGCATTGTCAATGCCGCTATGAGGAAATTATTATACACGAATGTCGAACAAGGTCTCTGGATTTAGATGATTGCTATAAATCGCTCCCAATTAACGTAGGTACCGCTTTCCGCAGAATAGAACGCATGATATGACTCCGGGTTCACTGGACGGTTCGCTGAGGTCGTTGAATAGAAAATAATACACAGACATAATTGAGGAAAATAAGTTGAAAAAAAGGGAAAAGGAAAAAACTTGAATTCAATGCTAGGAGAGTATTGAAGAACTGGCTATCAAGTGAAAAAGTGGCATACCAATTATTTTATTATTCGTCGCTAATTAATAATAGTAAACAAAAGTTTTATTTTTTACTATAAAGTAGATTCTACAGTTTATTACAAACGGAATTTTAACCGTTTCAAGCAGAGTAATAACCCGTTTTTTGTCATTTGGCTTAAAATTACTTCTTACGTTTTGAAAACCCATGTTTTAAAAAATTTAAATGATTTTTTAAATAAATTTTGTAATTAAGTATTTTGTCGTCGTATGTATCTGTGAAAGCGTAATTATTTTTCATAGTTGAAACCTGAAAAGTGAAAAAAATATTTGAAACGATGATTGTAGATTCTTTGTTGAACTATTCCTTCTAGTATGAGTATGAATGAGATGGACGAAATAAGCCAATAAATTTTCAAAGCTGAAAAAATTGATGACTAAAAATCACCTCAATAATCGGTTATACTTACTTGAACCGTGCAAGCCGTGAGTAATGCCCGTTTTTGTTCAGTACTGTTGACTAATTTTTATAATTTTGACTCAAGATTCGGTCAAACGGCTGTAACTTTTCAATAATCCTAATTTGCGCGTTTTCTATTTTTAAATTCTCCTAGCTAGTTATTCGATAACGATTTTTTGAAAGAAAAAATATATTGTCGTCCCATACATCAATTTGATACAGGAGTAGGAGCGCTGATGTAATGGTTGTGCCATTAGTAAGAACAACACTGGCGCAGAATTCGTATACCTATAAGAGTATCCTCACAATAAATAAAATTGCACTTAGAAAGGAAATTAGAAAAACAATAATTGGGAGCTTCAGTGAAGGATAAGGTAAATTTTTAAATAGTTGTTCGCTGGCTCTTAGGTTCGGCAGTGATGTAGATTAGAGGTAGCCGCAAGGTTTACATCTGAATTTTTGAAAGTTATGTGAATAGGAGGTCTATTGTGAATATGTGTAGTAGGTATATTATTTTATTTTATTTTTCGTTTTCAAGTGATTGTTGAGGCCAGAGATTGAGCTCTTACCCGAACACAGGCGACAAGCCCATATTGAGGAATTTATTTTCGAAGGTTTCATTATATTTTGTTCAATACTTATATTTTGAAAATATGCATTTTGATTTATTAATGTGCAATGAATTGTCTCATAATATTGGACAATTGACATAAATATTATGTGTCAAAGTTTGAAAATACATACGCTGAAAAAAAAATGAAGAGTAATAACGTTGCGCTCTTAGTACGAGCTTCTTGATTTTATAATTGGTTATTCCTGTTAGCGACTCAAACATGGAAGTACTGTGTGATCGTAGCATACCGCTGGTTTGAACAATCTACCCGTAACGTGTCCGTGCCTGCATTTCAAAGTAGCAGCTTCCGACGCGCGCGTTTCCCACTGCCTTCACGATCGTGTGGAATCTGTCGGGAATGCGGTCGCACGGTAGTAGCCGCAATCTACTGTAGATGCCAGTAGCGTCGATCTAGATTTCTAGTTTCGTTTCTCTTTTCGTGTCAATAAAATGTCTAGCGGGGTTTAGAGGTTTTTGCCGTTCTGATTTTACGATTAATAGTTTGTCTTTAGTTTCTCAACAGTTTTGTAGTTGTAGGGAACCTGATAAATCCGCGTGTAATGGATGTGCGGCCGTTTGAATGAGATTTTCGGTTGTTTACGCGTTGTGCACTTGTTCTCCGGACATGTCAGGTTGGGTTGTGTAACAGCAGCGTTGAATTTGTTTTCTACGGCCGTTGTGGATAAATTCGAGGTAAATATCGTTTGTAGAGCTTGCATATTCAGATATTTGAAATTCGTTCGAGTCAATGCCCAGTGTGTAACACGGTTTGTCTCTTGAACCGTGTATCCGGTTTTTTTTATCAAGTGAACTCATTTTTTAATGTCATTCCCGTCCCGTTTGATGGGTGGGCGCATTGCCCACGGCGCTTCGCTGCAATCAAACCCGTTGGAAATTTTTTCGCCGAAGTTTTCCACTTTCTCTCTTTCGAGCAGTGAGCAATTTCGAATTGTTTGCAGCTCCTGATATCCTGGCTAGTAATTACTCAACCTTATCGAGCCGTGCGAATCCCGGTTGTCGTTTTCCCAAGAGTCCCTTTTGTCTTGACGCTTCCTCGACTTGCCTTGGAACGTCAATTTCGCGAATTCTCTTTTCCCTAATAACTGGGAATTAATTTCTTTCTTATCTTCGTGCGGAAATTTTTCCGCCTTCCGAAGCTCAGTTCGGACTAAGTGCTACCTGGTGAAATCGTGATGAAGATAAAAAATAACACCAGCCCCGCTGTAGGTAATTTACACCTTAATATCGTACTTAATTGAATAAAAGGAAAAACGTTTGGATAAAATAATTATGTTAGCTAATCCATGAGCCTAGGCCTTGAAATTATCACAGGAATTCTAATTGTTTTTGTTCAATTTCGGTGTTGACCTTAGTGACAAGGCCTGAGACCAGAATTTTCCGAGGGTTTTCGCCAAAGTGAATAACCAGTTTTAAAATCGTGTAATTTATCAAGACCGTTATTGCATAGGTGTGTGTATATAAATCAAATTGTGCTTCAATATTTTTGAGTCGGCTAACACTCGTACAAAAGCCGCAACGTTAGTGAATAAGTATACTTCTATTGTCAGAAATTGAAAAACTAGCCTAGAGACTCAAAAACAGAAAAGCGCACGAAATATGTTAATAACGCGGAAGTACGCTCGATAAAAAATTTGTCATTCCAATAGGAAACATTTTACGACCTTTAACGTTCAAATATATATTGACTTTCTTGCGACTGTGAATAGTTATAAATTTAAAAAATATGCGAATAGCTTAGATTTACAATGTGTGACCCCAGCCATGAAAATCAGGTGTCTTTCAATAGCAATTACATACATTTGAAGACCTCAAGCTACAAATACATTGATTTTTGCGTCCTGTAAAAATCGAAATAGTGAAAAATCGTGAGGTGTAAGTACGGTGTGCGATCCAAACAATACAATACTAGTTTTGTGAAATGTGGTAATTTTTATAGCAAGGAAGCCAAACAATTTAAAAGCATCCGAATAATATGACTGAAATGCGTTTTACGAGGAAGTACTGTGTTTGACACCTACAATAAAAATCAAGCGTCATTCGCCTGCCATAAGAAATCCCCCAGCGTTCAAATATATTGTAAATACAAAAATTGTAAAAATCCAAAAACAAAATAACCACGAATGAAGTAGCAAAAATAGCTCGTAACGTGGAAGTACGGTGTGTGAGATAATCGATAAAACATAAGGCGTCATGCGCTTGTCATAAAAAATATTTTAGGACCATAAAGTCCACAATTATTGATCTTTAGGTATGACCTGTTAAAATAAAAAAATAAAAAAAAAAAACGAAAAAAATTCGAACGATTAAATTTCGAAAATACTTTGCTCGAAAATTACTGTATCCAAAATTCAATAACGACAAATTTTGCTCACCAGGAGAACATGCACTGTGAATTAATTTGAAATTTATTGATTTTTCACGGAAATATGACGACTTATTACTCTTTGACTCGCAGACACTTGTTTCCAAGTTCTATGAGAATTTCTTCCATATTCACCTCTGTTCCGTAGAAAGAAGAAAAAAATTCAGGAAGAAAAAATACAATTTTAATACCTCATGCAGTATTTTTCAAAATATATTTTTTCTTGAATATAACTATTGACATTTATTGAATGTAGGGTGGATTATCAAAAATATTTGATTGATGGAAGACAAAAAAATCGTATGAAAGTTTCAAAAATATACCTAGTTGTCTTCAACTTTTCCCCTCCGTTATTTTACTTATATTTTATTGGTGGTCACAGCTACCTCCTACTCCGATCGTTGAAATAAAATCGCTTACCAGTTACTTTTCTCTGAAGGCCAACTCCGTTCGTTCGTCCTTCCTTCTAAATTCCTTGCTCATCCCTATTAGTTCGTTTTTATTCAGTTGCAGCAGGACTTTTGGCTATCGGCCAGATTTCTTGGCTCTTTCTCGAAGACGAGCTTGCTGTTAGATGCATGTCAATAAGATCGCCCCATGATGTAAATTTTATTCTTCTCTACCTTCTTGCAGAAATTTTTCTATACATTTCTCGTATGCTGATATAATTCATTTAATAATAATTATATAGCGTATTTCCGGCTAGTGGTTTTCTAAGTATTCGCTATAAAATAGTCCATTAAAAAGAATTATACGTACCTATTCATAAGCTCATAACAAATATTTAATATATGTTTAATTTGCCATTCTCGCCTTTTGAAAGACGCTCGTAAAAAGAGATTTGCTTTTGACGAATCGCATAAATAAAAAGTTACGATGAGAGTGCAATAATTGTATCTATCAAGGAGATTGAATAGTATGTTCTTATGCTCCGCTGACTACAGTTCAGTATGGATTCTTCACGCCTTGAAATTATTTCTGTCTAACTGAGATATTGTTCGTCCAATTTTGTCTAGTAAACTTGAAGGCGTTCAAAGAGATGGTTGCCCGTGATGTATGGATTGTCAGACATGGAATTGAAACCGAGCTCGCCAGGAATGGAGACGGAATCGGTCAAGTCTATATGTGAACCGAATTCGAAGATAAAAAGGTCCAAATCGCACAACCATCGAAATTCCCATCGTTCTCATTCTCACAAAAGTTCAAGGTATTGCCGAATTTTGTTCCCTGCGTTATTTTTTATTTTAGGCAAAATTATTATTATTATTTGTCACTATTTTTACTTCTCTTTGGTTTGGTTGAGGCGGAGATTATTAGGCTACTTCTCCATTTCTTTAGACCTAATGGTTCTAGAAAGCCCTGATGCTCCGAAGGGGCGAAAGTGCTCGGCAGGCCGCCTAATAATTCTTCTCCTCAACCAAAACTGCAAGAAATGAATGCAACACGAAAACGTATTTTTACTGTTTGTATTTAGTAACAATAATTTTAACATTGACAGAAATCACGTAAGGGAAGACGATAATATGGCTCCGTTCCAAACTGCAGTTATGATCGAAGAGAACCGAAACGGTCAGGAAGTTATTGATGTTCAAATTATTCCTCAGGTAAGTTATTACTGGTTCTTTTTGTTTTTACTTTTGTTTTTGATCTTAGAGATTTTTAGACAATTGTACATTTTTCTATTTTTCAGGATGACAACTGGGGAGAAAACACGACTGCGATTACGGGTAATACTTCGGACCAGTCGGGTTCCGTTGAAGAGGTCAACCTATGGCCATCGGAACCAGAATCTGCCATGAGTTACACGTGTTCCCGATACGTGGCAGCATTTTTAGCTGTCATCATTTGTGTAATAGCTTTCGTTAGCCCGGTAGTAATGATCATTTTACCAAAAATAGGTGAGTTTAATTGTTTAGAAATTGATAATATGTTATGTGTTGGTAATATTTTATTGTAAGGATCTGTTGATAACAATCGACTGATTCAGAATATCTGAAAAAATATTTGCACGAGTCCAGATTTATTATTGGTTACATAATATGTTATACTGTGTATTCCTTAACTATAGTTATTTTACTGTTTTGAGGATGAAATTAATTGTTGCTTTGTATTTCAGGATTTTTTCCTTCCCTTGGTGCCAGCTTAAGTGCTGTCGCTCGGGAGCAGCTGTTAAGTTGTGGGGCCGAATGCCGAGGTACCCTCGTGTCCCTCTCGTTTAAATTGTTCATCCTAGGAGCCGGCGCTTGGGCTTTGTTCCTTCGTAAGTCGCGAGCCACACTTCCTTGCATCTTCATGTTTCGAGCCGGCGTACTGCTCCTCGTGTTCATCTGCACCTTCACTTTTTGGCTTTTCTACGTCGTCCAGATAACCGAAGGTAAGCTGGGTTAATATAGCTAGTAAAACCGACTCACTTTTAACGCCACCCTCCATGATTGATAAATCCAATTATGTATTCGCCTAATTATGTAGCCAAATTAGCTTCTCCTATACCGTGAACAGGGAGGGTTGATCATTGTTGGGCGTTTCGAGGGGCTTAAAGAATTTTAGACGACCACTGTGTGTGATATTCCTGCTCGAGTAGTATTGAATTGATAATAAAACAGTTTTCCTATTCTTAGGTGCTTCCAATTAATATAATTTAAAAAATGAAAATAAGAATGTATATTTTAATGTTCCAATCACAAGACAACAATGAACCGCATTAACGATTGTTGATATTGTCAAACCGAGTGCTGTTGGGGCTCTTGGCGATGTCGAATTAGTAAATATATACTGCTGAACTAAAACTCAGTGAGTGCTTCCTTGCGGCCTGGAAAGCTATGAGGGCAAAGGAACTTGGCCATTTGCTTTGATCCATTCAAACAAATATTTTCACCATTCATATAACTGTTAGAGCTAAACAATCTGCTACATTATAGCTGATTTAGGAATCAAAGACGGGGAAGAAAAATGCAGACCTGGAATCTTGTCGGAATTAGGTAAGACGGGAGAGAAAACGAGGTGAGGCGCTGTTGATGGTTTGTAAGTCGCAAATAATGTTCAAGGTGACTTAATAAAACGGAGTGAGTTTTGGGGGAAATAATGAAAAAATTAGCCGAAACAGTCCCTTTCACTTTACCTAACGAAGAGCACTCCAGATTTGACTTTTATTCTCTTCTCGTCCATATATCTTATTCAACATAATTTTTTATCTGTTGAATGTAATGTCTCTCAGGTGCGAGTGAATCAGCAACTGGAGAAGTGTCGTTGGAATATCGTGCTCTCGTCTCGTTTGCGTCCAGCCTTACAGACACTCTTTTATTCATTCACTACTTAGCTGTGGCACTGTTAGAAATAAGACATCTTCAACCAGCGTATTATGTGCAGGTAAAGTTGACAATTTATTGTAATTTCCCGACTCATTTTGAACATATTGAATTGGCTAACGTGCTCTTTTGTTCCAGATTGTCCGAAGTCCAGATGGAGAGAGTAAATCTTACGCTGTCGGGAATTTGAGTATCCAACGTGCTGCTGTATGGATCCTTGACAAATACTATACAGAGTTTCCAGTGTACAACCCGTATTTGGAAAGGATACCATCATCAAAATCAAGGAAACCGACGTCAAGTTTTAAATATTATGAAGTCGACGGTGTCAATAATTCAACTCTGCAGGTTTGTTTGATTTTTTTTTTACCAATAAATCCTTAACGGTTGGACCAGCATTACATTACATTTTTCATTAGCCCTCTTTCAACCATCCTGAAGATCGCCCCGAAACTTTTCATTGATCAGCTCCTCTCTTCTTCTCGATCGTCTGTAATCGAATTCACCACTACCTGGATGCATTCACCACTAGGCTCTAGTCAACGATAGGCAGAGACTTGGCCACGGCCTTAGAAAAACGCCTCCATAATGTAATTTTTGCTGTTATTGAATCTAGGGGTATATTTGACTGCCCTCTCGATTGGATCCGATAATATCAGGGGAGACCCATAAGTAACCAGAATTCGGCTCGACTTTGACAGCCTCCCGGCCCTCGTTTTCGCTTTCTAGGGTGTTGGACGTACCCATGATTGAGTAGGCGTCAGTCCAACCCACAATATCAGTACTGCATTGATCAGCTGGAAAGGGTTTATCGGGCTTTCTTTTGTTTATTGCGTTCAAGCTTCGGGTTCCTTGGACTGAGCTGGACTATTTGGATCTGCGTACCAGGTTGGAGATTATTTCCTCTCCCCTGCTTCATCCTGAACGTTTCTTTTCTCCACTAGCTGATCTTCGGGAGCTTGGAGGCCCACTGCCCCTGCTCCAGGTTCGCCTCCGTCTCCGTTGCTCGTCAATGGACCCTTTTGAGGTTCCCTTCTTGTCAACTAATTGCTTGCAGTTTGATCGCATGTTGATCCCATCCCACCCCTCGCAGTGGGAATCTGCTGGCCTCCAACATCCCAAAGGTGGCCCTGCTTCATCATTCCTTCCGCAGATTTAAATCGGCATTCCAGGACCTCTTACTTCGTCGCTTGACCATTTTTGTTTCTGTTGTACTGGTTAATGTATTTAGAAATATTATATTTTATTCGGCTTGACCAAAATCGTTGTTGAATAAAAAAAAAAAATACTTTTTCCAGAACCAGTCGAGAAACGGCATGAATACACATTCCCGAAGGAGAGATTCTAGTCATAATGAAAGATTTTACGAAGAACACGATTACGAAAGGCGTGTGAAGAAAAGGAAAGCCCGTTTGATCACAGCTGCTGAAGAAGCATTTACTCATATCAAAAGGCTTCATCATGAACCTAGTAAGTTTGAAGGTTGAAGTGAATCAAATATTTTTGTGGTTACTTAGATACTAGTATGTCATAAATGAGAGATAAGCGTAATCTCCTGGATCATCAATTTTTAGAATGTGATTTTTTTCGCACAGTTCAGGTGAATAAAGTTCTTTTTTTCTACAGCCGGAGGTTTGCCCATGGACGCTCATGAGGCTGCTCAAGCCGTTTTCCCATCTTTGGCTCGAGCTCTTCAGAAATATCTTCGCGTAACGAGACAACAGCCTAGGCACAGTGTCGATTCGATTCTCCAACATTTGGCTCAGTGCTTGTCGCACGATCTATCGCCGAGGGCCTTCATCGAGAAATTTCTCCATCCGACTCCTGTTCTCCAAGTACGTTGTCTTTTCTGTTGTATATTCAACTTTGAAATGACAATACTCAGAGTTTGACCCTGACTTCATAGTTCCATTTTATATTTTGTCTCTTGTCCTTGACCTAATTGTTCCATTTCATCATTCCAGAACGAGAAAGAACAGAAAGATGTGCAGTCGTGGTCATTGATTTGTGATCAAGTCTTGTCGCAGCCGCTTAGAAAAGGCACGGTTTTTCAGTTAAGGCAAAACGATGTTTCTTTGCTATGCACTGTTTTTCCTCTGCCACATTTCAACGTCACCGAAGAAGTGATCGACCCCGCGTCCAACAGGTTCGTCCTTCGGCTCAATTCAGAAACGTCAGTCTGACCAAAGTCGAAAAACTGTCAGAACAACACGCGGTTCATATGACAGGTGCTTTAAGACCTTTTGTGATAAGACGGTAAGTCGGTTGCAACCTTGATAATACTCATTAGCCATTTTTTTTTTTTAATCAAAATATCATCTTTAGAATGATGAATTTATAATATGGGGTGCTTCTTGGAGACAACATTTTTAAATTCTACTCAGCCTGTTTTTTCCCTCATGTTTTCAAAATGTTGAAAATCCGTTTTGATTTCTTTTGCTAACTGACTTTTAATCCAAGCGTTGTATATCGAAACAATTGCGTGTCTGTGTGGGTTTATTTTATTCATTTATTTTTTTGCTGTTAGTCTGCTATATTCTCTGTCGTATAGCAGACAAATATTTTACCTTGGAAGACTTGGAAATGAGAAAATAATGAATCAATTGCTATTTCAAAATCAATTGCTATCAAATTTCAACCAATGCTATTGAAAATCAGAAAATAATTGAATGGCGTGAGGAAAATAATAATAATTTCTTGTTGGTCTTAATTCCAATCGAGTTTCTCAGAGCGCCCCATTTTACGAATCTCTAGCCGACCTGTAACCCGAATCCCCTTGACAACATGTATGGAAATATCACATTACTGTTACTAAAAATATTAATACGTTTCAAAGAGTGTTATGATATTTTTATTGAATATTGACCAAGTGTAATCCGAAAAATTCATATATGCAGTGCAAAATTGTTAAGCGTGAAAATCTATCAAACTTTCCCAATATCATATCGCTGTTCATATCCGTAGGTGAAGTCTTAGACAAATCGTGTATTTTTATCAGGCTAATAATGTGACAGTTTTAATAGTGAGCCGGGAGAAATGAAGAAGGGTACCACAATTTCGCACAGTCAAAGTCCCTCAGGAGAATAACGATGCAAATATCGAGCTGTAAATGTTTTTTAACATACATACTTTGGTGGGGGTTAGTTAATTACAAAAATTCCTATTGTTGAGAGGAGTATCGTGAGAAAATTGTTTCCATTGTTTCGAATTAATTTGGGATTTTACATACTTGAGTTTTCGCCGATTGAGCTGCTCGTGAAAACAAGCACTTCTCCCACTATGATCACTGATTGGTACTCCATGTTCTCCCTTGTTTGAATGCTATTCTCTTTGTTTATAACGCTCTTTGAATAATTCTTACACGACGAAATCACGTGGTATTAATTTTCAGTATTGAGCGATTGTGGTATCTTTCTATCGTAAATAACCAACCATTTTGCTATAAAAAGAATTATTTAATATCTAAAAGTTGTCATTGTGCCTATTAGATGTAAACTGTGTTCTCTTGATTTCTATGAGACCCGTCGAAAATCGAGTATGACGTCTATTTTCAGATGTATTCGGAATATTTTTCATTAAATTGGCTTCGTGTGTTGGACGAAATTGTTTGTTGAAATATCCGCTTCGAGTGACTAGTATGTTTTGCTTGTGAAAAAATTCCATGCTGTGTCGGATTCCTTTTTTTATTTTTAATTGCTCGCCCAGGAAAATAGTCTTAGTCTGAAAAAGAACAGTTTGCTGAACTTTTTCTGCTATAAAATAGCTACGTCCCTTTTCTTTTTGAGGTAGAATGTAACTTTTTTTTTAAAAGAAAATACTAAAATTTAGTTTATCTGGCTTAGGGAGATTGAAACCATGTTTCAAAACTCAATTGGATTTTTACATTACTGAATATTACACTCAGAATCTGATTGATGATTTGAGTCTTCATTGATTCTATGGATCATCCTTATTTCGTTCTCCTGGTTGATTGAAGCATCTATTGAAAGTGATCTCTTGCCGAAAATTTTCAAGTGAGCTCTGGGTGTTTGATTTCACTCATAATTTATTCGGTTTTTGTCCATAGATTATGTAAGTGATTCACTTAAGCGTAAATATTTGAATATCATTCAAAATCACAATAAGGTAACCGAAAGTCAATTTATAACTATGTATCAATTGAAATTTCCTTGTGCCGAAACGCTGCTGAGCGTAATTTTGCCAAATCGGTCCGGAAAAAAATTGCACCAACAGTCAATATAAATAATGTGAGCTCTCTTTTTCTATATGATTACTAATTATTTATTCTTTAATGGGAATAATTGCATTAAATTTTCAAACTGAACATAAAAATATTCATAAAAATATTGATCTTGATAACTACTGGTTGTGTTTAATTGTGCTCTCTAGCGAAGGGAAGATAATAATTTTTTGCACCCCTTTGAGCAGTATTTTTTTAATGCTATATTATATCGTCCCTTTTTGAGTATTAATGTCTCAGCCATTAAAGCATTAAATGTTGCCAAATTGCAGTTCACGTCGTCCACTTAGGTGTTAAAAATAGGGGCACTTAGTTAATAATTAAGTTTCAAAAGTCCTTACTACTGACGATTATTTGAGAGAGCCAACGTAAAGAAGCGACGTTTTGTCATTACAGTTCGCCGCGCTTTTTCGCGGTTTCTGGCCTCACCGAATTTCTCCGCGTTCAAAAATATTTCCTTAAAATCGGTCGACGTGAAGCTCCAACTTGGGCAAAGATCTGGTTGATAAATTACGTTCGACTGAACCGAAATGGGGCCATTAATTTTACTACAGTAATTCGTTATTATAATTTGAGAAAGCCACAAATTTTCATCACATTCCAATGACTTGTGTACCTGTTACCTGTATATCATAAGATAAGACACCTATGTACTAATTAGTGCACTATATAAAACGGACAAAGCGTTCAGTAAATGATATAACGCACAAGTATTAAAAAAAGGCGAAAGTTGAATAATATTTATTTTCCATCAATCTGTTGATCTTAATTTACATTCCTACATTGTTGAAACTGATTTGACGCGTGTTGATAGTTCGATTTTTGTACTCAAATTTTTTTTAATGAACTTTTCTACTTAGGAAACTATTATTTTAATTTTTTATTTTCATAAATCGATGAGGAGGATCTTGAGCATTGTTTATTTTTGAAAATTAGCTTGATGCACTAATAGTGTCACGTTAATTAACGTTGGATAGCGATATCTGCGTTTAGGAATTATCATACACTTCAGGAGGTCATTTTCAAGTTGAAGGAAAATCTTCAATTACAATGCTCACTATCTTTTCCATCTACGTCTATGTTCCTATTTTTCTTAAGATTCTTCCGTTTGGTTGTGACGTACTGATATTTTTTCGTGTGAATCAAATCTGATTTATTCTTTTTTTTTTTAATTGAATAATTTTTTGTGTGCGATACTTATTTATATTACCAACTATTTTAACGTTTTTCTGTATTATTTATTCAGCGTGTGTTGATTTTCTATTGACGTGCGTATTTGAAATTGCATTTGATTTGTATTTTGATTGGTCGAAAGAACAATTATTATCCCACTGACAAACTGTTTGCCTTCATTTTCGAACTCCTCTCCCCCCTGTATATTTGATAATGTTCTTATTCTTCGTAAGGAGGCAATAATAATCATATAATATAAAATAAATATGTATTAAAATCAGTCGTGACGGTTAGCCTTTTTGAAATCAAAATATGCTATTGATATGTTGAAATATATTTGAAAGTGTTTGAAATAATCGCTCTCCTGTTGAAATTGATTGAGCGTTTTGTGAAATGTAATTATATCATAAATGTATCATATTAGAAGGATTTTCGGGAGTGCCGTTGATTATATTCGAAGAGTAGTATCGTGCGTTCCTTAGCAATGTAATGGCAAACGTCTAATGTAATTTGATTGCCTTGGACATAAAAGTTATTTATAATGTTAGAGGTTGTTTGCGTGATTGTTTGGCTTTAATCTTGTGACGAGTGTATTTTTTTAAATTATTTGAACGAAACTGGCACGAAATGAATTAGTAAAAATAATTCGTTTCTATTGAGGAAATAATTTTATCCAAGATTGCGGCGTTGACCGTGGAGCACAATAAATTTTCAACTTGTATGTATGTATTGTGTAAACATTTATTTGAAGGGGAAAAGAAGGAGATAAAGTTTCGGATCTAAATTAGATAGAAATTTCAAAACCGGCCACTTAATCGATTCGCAGGAGAATATACTACACCAAGCATAAGTCGATCCTGTATGTTATATTCATTTCCGGTTTGACATATGTATTTTTTTATTCTCAATAAAGCGCTGGTGTTTTGAATTTTTTTTTATTTGCCTCACGGACTTATTTTTTATCTTGTATAATTGGAAAAAGTTCATTCTATTTGAGAACTCAGTGGTCATCAAACATTTTTTTTGTATATTCCAAATAAATAAAATTATCAAACGTCACCATTTTTCGACGATGAGCAAGCAGTACTATCAGTTTTCCACATTCAATTTATTTTACCATTTACAGCAATAAATAAGCGAGTTTCAGATGATAAATCTACTTCGACGTCGCATTCAGTTGGTTCAGCTTGAAGCTCGTCCTGGATTACAAGGAGGGACCCAAAAATAACGGGAATGTCCTTGTAAAACGTTTATTATTCAATATTTGTATACCAAATTTCGGTCACTTTCTGAGTATTTACCATTGACCACAACAAACCAATATTTTTTCCATTGTTAGAAACAATTTTCAAATTCGCTCATCAGAACTTCGCTGCCGAACTTCGCCTCTTGTAGCGAGCTCTTGTATAAGGAGATTAATTGCTAATTTAAGTGAATCAAATAAAATACAAAAAATTTTTATTTGTTGAGTAAAAAAAAAATATTTTGTTACAACATGTACAGCTTACTCCCACATAACAATTTGCTCAATAGTATCAGTCAGTTTGATATCAGAGGAATGACTATTCGAGAAATATTTCTGTTCACCAGTCGTTTGTCCTGATAGTGATCCTTGTCGGATGAATGTGACGATGTTTGATGACTTTTTTCTCATGAGGTAGTCTTAGCTTTGGAGGGGATGGATCTCTGTAGTATGAAGATGCTCCGGCTTGTTGACGTTGTTGTTGAATCTTCTGGAATTGCTGTTCTTGCTGGAGACGCTGAACGTGCTGCTGCTGTTGTAGCTGCTCGTAGTGCTGTTGCTGCTGTAGTTGCTGAAAGTGTCTCTGCTGCTGAAACCTTTGAAACGCCTCTACCTCTTCTCGTTCTCTGTTTTGTGTTGATGAGACACCATTCGCTCCATATTGGTAGCGTAAGTCTTCTGAACTGTAGTCACCGGCCTGTATTGATAAATGTGAGCAAAAATTTCATTGTAATATTAACTAATTTTGAGGATGAATAGGACCTGCAGTTATCCAATTTTGTCACACCAACAAAATGTCTGTCATGAGCCCAATTGGCAACCAAGGGTCTGATGTATTTGGTGGCTCGACAATCAGTTTTTCAGCTTATCAGTTAACCATAATTAGATAAATCTAGATTGTCTATAATTAAGAACTAGGATAGGATTTTGAAAGAAACGACACTTACCAGTTGATGTTGCCCAAGAGCGGCAAATTGGTTTGTGAAAGCTGCAGCTTGGCCTGGCGTCGTCTGCGGACCTGGCAACGGGACAGCCGCTGGTGGAGGTAGCGCTGGCCCTGGAGTGCCAGGTAGTGGTATTGGTCCAGGCACTGCTTTAGGTAGAATTGGAGGTGGCAAGGGCAATGGCAGAACACCACGTTCGATGTATACTGGGTATGGCTGTGGCACTGGCACTGGTACAGGTCTGTCTACCGGAACTGCATGATGCACGGGTACCGGCACTGGGCGATCAACAGGAACAGGCCGATCTACTGGCACATGCTTGATTACAGGAACTGCCACATGTTTTACCACGTGTACTGGGACGTGGACAGGCACAGGTCGGTCAACTGGAACTGGCACATGAACTGGCACTCTAACATGCACTGGCACAGGTCTGTCCACTGGTACAGGCACTGGCACTGCTACCTGAAATCAAAATATCCAAATAATTAAACTGATAATCTCTAACTAAACGCCAAAATTTTACACCAATTTCATAAATTTAAAATAAAAAATATATTATTCCAGTGTTACACTGTCTCACGTACTTTTGTCACTGACGGAACCACGGGTAATATAGGTACAGCCGGCGCTAGATGGTGATGATGGTGAAATCAGCAGCCCCAGGCCATGGGATCAGATGATTAGCTGGTACTAAACCACCGACGCCTCCGTTAAGTAGAACGCCTCGTTTTATTTTCTTCCCTCCTTTAGCAAGCGCAGACTTGTCAGCCCAGGTGAGCTGCGCAAGCACCAATATCTGTTCAAAAGGAAAAAATCACAAAATAATTAAATATTATCCCAATGGTACAGGAGTGGCTGCGGCAGAGTGCAAATGGAATGAAATGCGAGTAGAATAGTAATTTGAAAGGATTCGATGAGATTTTTCTTATTTTGCTTAATTACTTAATTTACAGTCGAATTAATCGCGTATGGATACAGATGAATATAATGTTCGACGAGTCTTCCAATGAGTATCGAACGATTTTTATAGCATTCCAAAATGAAAGAGTTTACCATCTTGCCAAATTTCCAAAAACTCGAAAATTCCACACTAGCTGCAATAATTCAAGAACCATTGAATCAATCAATCATTCGATTCAGTGTACAAAAATCTATACAAACTGTTACCAAAACCCCCAAAAATACCGTTAAAATTGAGGTAGCAATATTAGTCTAAATAGTCGAGCCGTTCTCTGGTCAAGAATGATTTTTGGTGGTCATTCCAAATATGTAGCTTTGATTTTATCGTCAGAAAAGTGTTGATGCCGGACGGACAGAAACGTTTTATTATAATATTTTATATTTAATTTTTTTGGTATTCGGATTTTGCGTACATTGAAACGGGGGGGGGGGGGGGGGAGAAAAAATGTTCTTGTTCGATTACAAATAATAGCCTTAATACACCAAAAAACATCATTCTCGGACGATTTAGTTAAGAGAAATAGGTCGAAAAAATTGTCTTCTTTCTTAAGAGCTTAGGCTAAATTACATAAATGATTCCTTATGATCAGTTTCTTTATCAATACTGAAAAAAACTTACTTCCGACTATAGATTCATTAAAATCAACGTCGATTTCGGAGGGCCCTAACGTTGTTTAGGTGAAAGTTGACGTGCAGTAGTAAACAAACCGGAGCAAAATGACCAGTTTTCCAATTGAGTCAAGTGCGTGCTTAACAAGTAAAATAGGTTTGTTACCTAGTACGCTATTCGTAACTCATTGTTTTGGGTGCAAAGCGTTGTCCAATAGGAGCTAATCTAAATTCAGAATGACACTCAGCACGGCTCGATGATCACGAACACCTTTCAACACCGGCCCAAAAACTTGCTTACTATACCCAGGGTACGCTGGTATTTTGCGAGGTCTAAGCTACTTAAGGCTTGTAGAAACTTTGAAGGCTGGCCGGAATGCGAATTTGCAGTTCGCATACTTGAAGCTATCGTAATCGATCAAAATCACGATTTTCCGATGGTCCCGGACCCTAAGTTTTCGAAAATAGATTCAATAGGGCGAAGATAAATTTTTTATTAATCGTACACATGTTTTTTCGTAGTTCTGAATCAGAATCTTTCTGATCTTTGCCGCCCGACTCGTGTGGAGCTTTGTTTGAAAATCGCCATGAACCTCAAGAATATCGCTACTTTATTCACTTCTTTTGTTCGTAATTCGTCAATTAAGCGTTTTTCGAAGACGAACGCTATTAACAAAATTAAAGTGGACCGAATTTCCAACAAAATCTTCAACTAATTTCTGATATTAGCATCATCAGAAGCGATGTTAGAGCAAGAATCAAGGGAGGCATCTTAGGAGCTGGTGCCTTCTCAAGGAGAGCGATTTCCGAACCCGAAAAAACCTGCAAGTCAACCGTAGTAACCTCCTCCTTTTGAAGTAGGTTAAAAAGCACGATTTCTCGGCGGATTCTATCGAATTTCGTGGTTTTGGTAGTGTTCGAAATCGCCGAACATTTTTCGACGACCTTTATTTCTACGGTTTTCCACATTTTCGAAAGGTACGGCTACTACACGGGTTTTTTCTCTTCGGTGACGTCATAGTGCCTGCGGAGCCCGAGTATGACTATCTTCATCCAGTTCTCCATTCAGTAGGGATTGCTAGGATTTGCGTGAAAAAGAGATTGAGCGTTTCGAAGTGTCCCGAGAAAAATTCTTCGTCTCTCTTATCCCATCAAAACTAAAGCTGACCACAATCGCTGCATTCTTTCCTGAAAATTTGGAAAAAGTAACATTTCCTGACAACAATAATTTGTCTAAGCGAACTTTAGCACGCCATAAAAATCGATTTTTGGTGGAAAAATATGATTTATCACAATATGCAACTAAAGAGAAAGGGGTTCGCCAGAATGTGTTGATTTATTTGTAACTACTTTCCGCAACTATGCAGACGACTACTTTCCCACTTTAACAGACTGTATCTTTTGTATTTTGCTCGATCATCTTGAAATTCCGAGCTTGACAACGCGCCGCACCAAAAATGACAGTTTTATCGAACCGTTTTTACCTTCAACTGATCGCACGCCACACCATCATAAATCATTTTATCTGACGTACGCGCGAAGTTCATAAAAAAAAATGTTGTGACCATGCATAGGCTGCATTTAACTTTTGGCGGCCGAAAATCTTGGAAATGTCAGACTTGTTAACAGTTTTTGCCTATAACTCTAAAACTGTCCATCGTTGGAGTACGGAAATTTTTCCCAAACATTGAAAAAAATTGCAAATTTTTGACCGGCCGTAAGAACAATGTTATTGGGCGGGTTTTGGATTATTTTCTTGATCGACGAGGAAGTTCGTCCTCTTAAGTTACTACACAGTGGGTTTTTAAGTACGATGGATAGTTTTGAGTTACAAGCAAAAAGCTGGAACATTTCAGAAATTTTTCTAGGTTTTTCGGCTGCCAAAAGTATAGCAACACCTCGACTTGGATTAAATTTGGCATAACTAACTATAGCTTCGTAGTTTTTCGGAGCTCAAACTACTTGTCACCTGAACTCGCGTACAATCCATAGAGATTCCGAAGTAGAAGAAAAACTTTTTCCTCCACACTTTCCCTCTCCGTATTTTCACTTAGCGTTTCCACACAAGTTTCCGCGCGCCGTGATTTTCTAAAGGAAAGAATATGCGCGTATTGCCAGCTAATCCGTTTCAATGGTGAAACAAGGTATTTCAAACGTATTAGAACGCTTAAGAGATATGATTTCTTGTGCTAGCCAAATTGATTAAATTTCGCCTAAATTTTGCCAATTATTGAGACTTGACACTTACTAAAATGAAGATCCTCATAGCACTGAATTGGCGCGGCCACTAACTGGAAAGCGTCTCCTCAACGTCGATAATATAGGTGTCGGCTGTCTACGCCCACCGCTTGAAATTTCAACCCCGGTAGCGTCTTCGGTCGGACTCAAGTCTTGGCCAATCTATTGTCCCGGTCGAGTTCCCATTGTCAATAATCATGGATGACCCGGAGGGCTATGAAGGTACATAAAATCTTCGTCATCGATATTATATAATTCGTTTGATTTCAGACAGCCCTGGTGACACGATACTGGTGCAATCAGTTCAGCTGTTCGCGACTTGGGAGAAATTATTAGGCAACGGGTGCTCCCTTGCGCGTCACGTGCAAGGTCGGCACGCATCCGGAGTTGCAAATGAACCTCTCAAGATCGATTAGAACATAAGAATTTTGGGCATTTGTAGTCACAGCAAATCCATTTTTGGTTCGCAACACGTATGACCAACGGTTCATCCTTATGAGTAATTTTATTATAACATCGGCTTGATCAAGTTTTCACTCTTGATTCGAAATGGGTAAACTTTCATGTGTTAAACTCTAGATTTGATGGTCACTTTGATTCAATCATAATCCGATCCTTTGTCATGCTGTAAAATTCAATTTTCTTGTTGGTAATTAAAGAAAACAGTGTTCACTTTTTTTCAAGTCATCGATTAAAATAAAAGTTCCTCATCGTTGTGCTCTTCTTTGAGGACGTTTTGCCATACTGATAGCCGATACAGATTATCCACCGAACCCTTTTCAATTTCTACTCCTCGAACGATTGGCATTACAAGTATAAGGTAATAATAGTATGATAATTACCATCTTGAATTAACTGTACATTTCCTTGGACTAATTAATTCAGTTATTTTAATTCCAATATATTACATTTTTGCATAGAGGAGTATTCAGCTGTTTTCAATCTGTGGAAAATTATTTTAAAAAAGATAAATATTGGGATTGCACGCCTCATTTCGACGGTTTAGTAAGTAAATACTCGATGAAAAATGCGGAATTCAGATTTAAATTATTTTTAAAAATTTTAAAACGAAAGTTACTTTTTTGGAGGGGTTTCTAAACGAAAGAATGGTAGTGGTAAAAATATAGCCCGAAAATAATTGGTGCTCTGGTTGATATTTATGTAAAAGGTTATGGGGTAATTGATGGCTAATTGCGCATTGATCGCGAAACGTTCAACCCCGGGCAATCAATCAATGCGTTAAATATTCTGTTTTCCATTTGATAGGAACCTAGCCACAACCTTTTTGAATAATAAATCTGATGTACAAGGAGGATACCGAGTGACGAATGAATCTCAAATTCTAGAGGAATTATTTATTCATAAATGTGCCAGCAATTGGCGAATTTACGATATTACGCGATATAGGATGACATCAGAAGTCACTAAGTTCGTTCTGGGTCACGTTGGTAGCTCAGTTGTTGTGGTGCAACGTTACGTGAACGAGTTCCAGAAGGAGTGAAAGCATCGCGGAGGGTAATACAGTTAATTCTTGTTGAAAGGGCGGTCTCCAACTGAGACACTGCACCCCGCCTATTATTCTCCACAACCAACGACATTGGAAGGACAACACCACGCTTCAAGTTTCTCCACTGTGCGGGATATTATTTCAGTGAATTCTCCAACAAACACTCGCGTAGTGAGATACACTTAGGATAAGTTACTATTGAAGGGATAATGTATTGGTAGCACTGTTTGTAATGGCCTCCCCAGTTCTGTACCTCACGGGGTGGCTCTCAACTTCAACTCCCACTTCTTGTTGTACGCTCGTTCGTTGCAAGTGCTGTAAACCTAACTGCTAACTGTTTTTCTCTCTATTGCCATCAGCTCGAATTATATTCGTAGATTCGCTTGAATTGCTCTCATTATTATCTTCCCAGATTCGGTAGCTATTTCTAGCTTTCAGCTAATATTTGGATTTATAAGCTACGGAAGATTTAAAGATATTTCGTCAGTTGTTGAACACGGTGAGTAACTTGTTTCACTCGTACAACCATACTAGGTTCAACCAATGTCTCAATACGATATCGCAGGCCGAACATGCATATTGTTGGACCGAGCATTTATGCGTTTTACTTTTGCCGACGCTCATCCCAAAATGCGCCCGACAATTAGAATTTTTCCGCGTCTGTTTAATTTGTCCGGCCAGTGTGAAATTTGGGCTTGCTGAAATTAGTTCCTCTAACTCTCACTACACGCTCCTGCGCCACCGTCTACACAGGGAAATGCGATTTCGACATGGCGGCTCTCCAATCAGCGTAATTATTCTCGTACAATTATTTCTGAATAGTTTGAAGTTCTTTTGATGTTGAAGTCACTTCGATTCATTGTAATACAACGTCGTTTAGGGACTTTTTCAATTATTTAGAGGTCTCAGTTCCATACTCTGTCGTATTTGGTTTGTAACTGTGGAAATAGTATTATAAATAAATGGTGTTGGCAGGGCCCGCCTTAACTTTCTGGAGTTAACACCTCTTCCTGTCCATTTGCTTAGTCACCCAGCGTTAAGGAATCGAAACGTATGCCTAGTTTGAAACGAGCCCAGCGTTCATCTAGGTGCAGACATATGCGAATATCTGCTTGGTTGACTGACTATTGATCAGTTTTCGCATTGCAAATGTTTTAGATATTGCCCAAGTCAAAGTTTCAAGCCTAGTTATATTAACCAGTGCACGGTTATCGGTCTGATTATCACTTTGATCGGCTTGACTATAGCAAGCCATGGCCAGAAAACTAGGCGTGCACATGTGGATCACTTTGGCGACATTCTAGGGTACCCTTCAGGTTTATTGGAGAAATCGGACCTGAAAAATGGGCCATATGTCGATTGGTGGTGATAGAAACGGGCTTTAACCCACCAGGGTTGGTAAGATCCTCAAGTTTGTTCAGAACTGGAAGGGCAGAATCCTCCTAAGTTGAACAGGACGCTAAGCTGAGACAGGAACCCATACTTGAAATGGGAAATTTTATTCCACAGTTACCCAAAATTTCACACTGGGCTCACGGACACAGAATCACAAATTAACTACTTGGGCCCATTACGTATCTCCGGTTCCCCGTCACGCCAGGGGACCAACCAGTTATCTGTAAGATATCTCAGTGGCCCCCTGTGACTTGCGTAGATATTAGTCGGGCGGCCGTGGTATCTGAGGTACCTAATGAGGGACGCACTGAAATTTTCTTAACATGGGAAGCTGCGCAAATCGGTAAAGAGAATCAGGGAGTGCACCCCGATGACAAATAAAGTCATGTTGACGTGTGGTTGTAACTGACTTGAATTTGCATAAATTCATGATTGACTCTTGAGACATTACAAGCTAAAATTGTTTCTATAAAAACATTACAGAACGAATCTCTCATACCTACTTGTTTCTCATCGCTTAACACGGGAAAAGACTCGATTTGGCTGGCCAGCCCTAATAAATTTTTAATATGCGTGCGGTCTAACATGCAAACAGCCATCCAGGTTTTTCTTTAAGAATCGTTCTCACGCAAATTTTTCTTCAATTTAAGAATCCAACCTATGGCTTGTCTATGGTTCATTTCAAAGTGGAAAAATTATCAATTGAATCTAACTGGTACGTTAGTCCGAAAAATCAAGTGATGGAGGGAGATGGATCATTTTTCATTGGAAAAATCCCAGAGATGGTTCACAAGTGTAATTGGTATCGAGGTGAGTCTATAGATAATTATTTAAAATTCTATATCAGACTCAAGGAAGTTAACTTTGCAACTAGCCGTCTTGGTGCGTACATTTAAATGGTTTTTGTCGCCACTTGTGACAGGTTCAGGCAAACATGTTAATGTTATCATTTTTCAGGAATCAAACATGTCGACTTATGAACGTGACGATGACTCGGTCTATCTGGAGGGC
The DNA here is from genome assembly GCA_037159825.1 of Tupiocoris notatus. Classification (NCBI taxonomy): domain Eukaryota; kingdom Metazoa; phylum Arthropoda; class Insecta; order Hemiptera; family Miridae; genus Tupiocoris; species Tupiocoris notatus. Next base: position 12,540 of record JASJUZ010000014.1, on the reverse strand, counting down.
TCTCTCGCCCGTCAAATGTTCGACGATCAGCAACCTCCTCTCCCACAAGTGGACGAATCTGAGGAAAGGGTTTTGCTGGGCGAGTCAGCAGCCAGCCCCGCTCCAGAAGACGACACGCAGATCCTCAGGATGGCTGCAGCGAGGTCTTCTGGTGAAGCTTTCGTCCGATTCCTCGATGGTTTCCGACGTCAAGTACAGGAAGGGTTTCAGCAGATGTCTGCCAGGCTGAATGCGCTGGATAGTAAGTGCGATCAACTATCGACTCAGGCAACCTCTGCGCAACCACTACCTCGCCATCCGGACCCCAATCCTAATTTTCCTTCGTCCTCGGCTACACCTGACCAGGCTTCCCTAAAGGTAAATAAATCTAGCTTACCCCCTGTAGAGACAATGGAGGTAGATTCTCAGGTAGGCCCTAGTAGTAATGACATTACTCCAGCCATGATTCCCGCTCCAGGTTGTGTTCTCGGTCCTTCTCAAGTCCGAGAACGCTTTCCAAATTCCTACCTCCGCCCCCATGAGCGTCCTTCTAGGTTGACGGAAGAAACTAGATTTCGTAGGGTCGATGGGATTAAATTACGTGTCCTGGATAAGGATAGGAGACTTGAGAGGGAGGGGGATTTCAAATATTGGAAGCGAAGCATAGTGGGTCAAGTGGAATCGGTGGATTGCCACTTCATCCTTGATCCTGAAGAACGGGTCCCTACTGACTTGTCCTCCAGTGACCTCTGTAGCCTCAAACGTAAGGTTCGCTACTTCATTTTCGAGTCCCTAGGTGCTTACTTCCAGGATCTGGTCAATGAGATCAAAGATCCCATGGCCCTCATGGATAAGCTGACTCTCACTTGCGACCCGTCCTCCAAGTTCCACTTGAGGAACCTGGTGAACGAATTCAACTCCATTCGTTATCACCCTGGGAGGGAGAGGGCCGTGGCGTTCATTGCTAGATTTGATCAACTCCATCATAAAGTGGTCAGCATGAACCCCACAATGTTTTCTGACGACTATGTACGGACGATTTTCGAACTTGCTATAGAAGGCACAGTCACAGGCCAAAAAGTCGAGCTAAATAGATCTCTGTTCACTTTGCCTGAAATGAAGAACATGCTTCTCGAAGAACAGTTAAAACAGGATCAATCGTCGTCGGGTGCCTCACTTAGTCTATTCAGGTCCAATGTCTCACGTTCCTCCAGGGTACCGAATTCCAATAGATCGGATGGGAGGCAGTCTACATCAAAATCTAAGGCTGCCATATTAAATAAGACTCGCCATCGTTCAGGGAAACGTCCTTACTGTACATATTGCAAAAGGACGGGGCATAGCAGGGAAGGGTGTTTCAAAGCCGATCGCAAATGCTTCCGATGTGGTCAGGCAAACAATCATGTAGCCCGGGACTGTCCTAACCCTTCTAATGTTGAGTCTGTGCCGTTTTACAAAACACAGTCTCTGGCGAGACCAACTCCTAAAGCTCCTCACCCTCATCCTTCCACCAGCCGTCCTAGACCGCATACTGGCCCCTCTCGTCCGAAGACGGTTCAGATGCCTTTAGGTCAGGCTCGGAAGATGGCAGAACATTTACGGTCAAATCCGGATGCCGTATTTGCGATTGCTGGCCCATCTTCTGGTGACGACTCTGCCCGGGTATGGGTAACCATTGGAGATGAAGAGGCTGCATACTTGGGCTCCATCAACATCGTCTCTGAGCGCCAAGGCAACGAAGCTGCATTTTCGCTTTTTAAGGGTGAGTGATATTTTACAGCTATTGTTGATACGGGGGTTACAGAGCATTTAACAACAAATATGAATCAGTTGTCTAATTTTCTTACCATTGACTCGAGTTTTAAATGTGCGCTGACTGCGCTGATCTAAAACTATGGTGGTGATTTAAAATTTATCAAACGAATCAAAGTTGAAAAATGTTCTGTATACTCCTGGCCTATCATCCAATTTATTTTTGGTTAGAAAGGTTACACAGGAGGGTTTGCAGGTTCTATTGTCAAAAGACAAAGTAGAATACATTGCGGTCATACCAAGGCGGTAATCAAAACAGGTTATATTAAAAACAATCTGGTGGGTTGAGCCCCCAGTTTCGTCCCCATTGTCTAATGATCTCAAAAGGCCAAAACTGGAGTGTAAAATGGATTCTTTCGCTTCTCCTAGTAAATCTTATCAGTCTTGCTCCTCTCAAGTTTCTGAGGGACTAAAATCAGGGAACCCTTCGGGTCTTTCTGGGACTGAAGTAGGGTTTGGTGCAAGCCTGGGAGGGAGATGTGATAGTCGAAACGTTTCAAACTCTGCTAGTGTAGGGATGTTTGTAGGGATAAACCTCCTTTCCACCGAAAAATGTGATGACTCTGTATCAGATCAAATTGATATTAGAATTTCACAATTCGATAAGTCTCACTTCGAGCAAGCTTTTAGCTCCTCGCTCGACTCTGACGTGCTCAGGCATGTTAGGCTGAATCATGCTTCAAAGGGTTCCCTAGAGGCAGCCAAAAAGTTTTTACCTGAACTCAAAAATGTCAAAGTCACTGATCAGATTAACAATTGTGAAGCCAACACAAGCAAAGTGGCTCATTCCCAGATTCGCCATAGGGCCTCTAAAAGCTTATCGGCCTTATACTGCGATCTGATGGGCCCTGTGACTTTTGCTAACTTTCGTATAAATGACCAATACATGTTATGTTGGTATGTAATCACTCTCGGTATCTACTGGCATATTTAATTAAAAATAAGAAGGCTTTTCACCCAGTGCTCAAAGCATGCCTTCAGGACATTGCGGCCCTGACTTCCAAGTCAAGAAACGTACATCGGCTGCACTCTGATCGGGGACTTAAGTTTCAGACATTAGAGATGAAAGAACTTTTAGAAAAAGAAAGTTATTAAATCTTGCTGGGTCCATAGGAGGAAAACTGAATTTGACAGATCCCTCAGGTGTAAGAGTAAGAAAGTGTAAGAGTGTAATCAAAGAATTTGCAGACACCATTTATTTATACGCCAGAAATTTATACGCCAGTGACCAGGTTTGGCGATGTTCGAATTTTCTTTTCAGTCGTGAACCACATAGGATTGCAACTGCAGCAACTTGATGTCACTACTGCTTTCTTCATGGAACTCTAGAAAAACCGGTGTACTTGCGAATCCCTGAAGGACTTGAAGAACTAGCCGACACACCCTTGAACCCCAAGGAAACTTTCAATGTTTTCTCGGCTATTCTCACGAAAGCTCTCTCTCATAAATTTAATGTGATAAGAGATTGCCTTATGTTTTGGAACTAATGCCTTTTGAAATATATTCCAGGAGAAAAGGAGCCATGGGCCTAATGGCCTTGCCCAATGATTTCCGGCAATGACTCACGCTGAACGCCTCGTCATCCTGGTCGGATTTCAAAACTACGCCTCGTCTGATCTGACTTCAGTTATCTACGGCTTCTGTCTTACGGCAATCTATGGCTTGTGCCTGTAAAGACACCTTATACACCTGCAACCGGTGTTTGGCTTTCCTAAATCCAGCCAACACAGAATTGCGGTCTGCGTCTTCAACCGGTATCTGGCTTTTCTGAATCCAGCCAAAAGAAACGGATACAGTATCACGGTGTGCTCCATTCTCATTTGGAGAGGAGGGAGTGTTGAAAGGGCGGTCTCCAACTGAGACACTGCACCCCGCCTATTATTCTCCACAACCAACGACATTGGAAGGACAACACCACGCTTCAAGTTTCTCCACTGTGCGGGATATTATTTCAGTGAATTCTCCAACAAACACTCGCGTAGTGAGATACACTTAGGATAAGTTACTATTGAAGGGATAATGTATTGTAGCACTGTTTGTAATGGCCTCCCCAGTTCTGTAACTCACGGGGTGGCTCTCAACTTCAACTCCACTTCTTGTTGTACGCTCGTTCGTTGCAAGTGCTGTAAACCTAACTGCTAACTGTTTTTCTCTCTATTGCCATCAGCTCGAATTATATTCGTAGATTCGCTTGAATTGCTCTCATTATTATCTTCCCAGATTCGGTAGCTATTTCTAGCTTTCAGCTAATATTTGGATTTATAAGCTACGGAAGATTTAAAGATATTTCGTCAGTTGTTGAACACGGTGAGTAACTTGTTTCACTCGTACAACCATACTAGGTTCAACCAATGTCTCAATAATTCTTATAGAAAATGCACAGTGCAACTATTATATTGGCTTCACGTATAGAGGATAGAGTTGAACTTAATCGGGGAGTAAGTAAAGAAATGTACATGCATTTTTCCGGCAATATATGCATGTAAAAAAAAAATTCTTACGAATCTCGAAATTCAAAGAATTTAGTTTCATGGCACGTTGATCCAAATATCCAATTGAAAAAAAATTCTGTCCGTCCAACCTACGCCGTCCGTAGTCAAATCTTCATGGAAGGCACTATAAAGACTATTTATAATAAATTTGACATTTTCAGATCACTCTTGGTCAGAAAGTAGCTCAGTTCTTTAGCTAAATAGCTACTTCAGTTTTAACTGTATTTTCGAGGGGGAAAATTTTGTAATTTTCCTCTCTTCTTGAAACAGAGGTGTGTTTATATCAATTCAAAAAATTTTGTACGTTTCAAGGCATGTAGAATCCGAATATCCAAAAAAAAAAAAAAAAAACGCTGCAAATGATTGTACAGTGGTTTATTATTCCTTCGCTTCAATATTGATTTAGAAAGACTATCCATTTGTGATAGTAACTATTCCGAACTACTTCCTAACTAATTAATAAAAACCGACAATTACAAATTTCTAAAAGCCTTAAAAATATTCAAGAGGATCCACGTTGTCCAATAAATTAAATTCGACCGAAACGCTGGGTCACCGGAGGGAAATAAATCGTTACGTGCGCCTTCATACGAAATACAGCAGTACCCGCAATACATAACTGCAGTTGCTGGCGTTGCCTATGCCAATGACTAAGGCGTCGATCGGACGCTGGTCAGGATTTTCCGTTTGTACGGTATCGCGATCGATACTTCCTCAGGCTCAAATATAAATAGAGCATTTGTACTCGGTATTTTCAAGGAATATTGCAAAATTATTCTTCTCAAGAGTTTCGATATTATTATGGTGAAGTTTGAACAGAATAGATAAATTGCTATTATGATAGGTTTTTGGTTTATTATTCAATAATAAACCATTGTAATCGCCCAAGAAAAAAATTTTCTAACCCCCTCAAAATTTGATATTTACGTTTCAAACCATGTAGAATCCGAATATCCAATAAAACAAATTCTGGCTGTCCGCAGTACGCCGTTAGCAGTTTTCCGGCCAAACTATCATAGCGAAATTCTTGAAATTTTCACCAAAAATCAATCTCGGTCCTACGACGGCACAATTCTTGAACCAACTTGCTTGCTCAATTTTAAGGGTATTTTTGGGGGGTTTTGAGGGGGAGAAAAATCCATATTTTCCAAGGTTTTTCAGAAAAATGTGTACGTGGTATCAAATTATATAGATTTTTGGACGCTGAATCGAATGAGACCATCGCCGGGTCGATAGCTTTATTGGGTCTCGAGTTATCGCCGCTCTTGTGCCGAATTTGGGAGATTTTTAGAAATTTGACATGAGGGTGTAACTCGAGAGTTCTTGGAGCTATAAAAATCGTTCTATACTCATTGGAATGGCCGTCAAACACTCTCTCCAGCTGTATCGTTAGGCAATAAGTTTAGCTTTTAATTAGGAACTTGAGAAAAATAAAAATGATTAAAATTACAATAGTTGCTACGGAGTTTTCCCCTACAGTTACCATCTGTTTTTCGGTGGGAACGTTCACAAATGTTCGGAATATTTAAAATGACAAATGGATAGTCTTCTTAAATCAATATTGAAGCGAAATAATAATAAACGACTGTGCAACCATTTGCAGCGTTTTTTGGGTGATTCTCCGAAAATAAGGATATTCCAGGAGCGAATTTCCTGAAGAAAAAAAAACGCTCTTTCCTTTATTTTGACGATGGGTCTGTGAAATTATTGCTTATAACATGAAAAGCACGCAGAGAACCTGCGTAAAATTTTCATAGTTTTCCAGAAAAATCGAATTTTGTTAAATTTTGTAGTTGATGGACTGAGACGTGTTAAAGGACTGTGAATTAGTGCGATGGACTGATCCCATTTTGCACAACGTACAATCATTTGCAGCGTTTTTTATTGGATATTCGGATTCTACATGCCTTGAAACGTAAAACATCAAATTTTGAGGGAGGTTAGAAAAAAAATTTTCTTGGGCGATTACAATGGTTTATTATTGAATAATAAACCAAACACCTATCATAATAGCAATTTATCTACTCTGCTCAAACTTCACCATAATAATATCGAAACTCTTGAGAAGAATAATTTCGCAATATTCCTTGAAAATACCGAGTAAAAATGCTCTATTTATATTTGAGTCTGAGGAAGTATCGATCGCGATACCGTACAATCGGAAAATCCTATCCGGCGCCCGCTCGACTCCTTAATCCTCGGCATAGGCAACGCCCGCAGCTGCAGCTATGTATTGCGGGTACTGCTGTATTTCATATGAAGGCGCACGTATCGATTTATTTCCCTCCGGTGACCCAGCGTTTCGGTCGAATTTAATTTATTGGACAACGTGGATCCTCTTGAATAACTTTAAGACTTTTAGAAATGCGTAATTTTCGTTTTTATTAATTATTTTTGGTGGCTAGAGGTAGAAAAACCCATCACTATAGCAATTTATCTATTCTGTTCAAACTTCACCATAATAATATCGAAACTCTTGAGAAGAATAATTCTGCAATATTCCTTGAAAATACCGAGTACAAATGCTCTATTTATATTTGAGCCTGAGGAAGTATCGATCGCGATACCGTACAAACGGAAAATCCTGACCAGCGTCCGATCGACGCCTTAGTCATTGGCATAGGCAACGCCAGCAACTGCAGTTATGTATTGCGGGTACTGCTGTATTTCGTATGAAGGCGCACGTATCGATTTATTTCCCTCCGGTGACCCAGCGTTTCGGTCGAATTTAATTTATTGGACAACGTGGATCCTCTTGAATATTTTTAAGGCTTTTAGAAATTTGTAATTGTCGGTTTTTATTAATTAGTTAGGAATTAGTTCGGAATAGTTACTATCACAAATGGATAGTCTTTCTAAATCAATATTGAAGCGAAGGAATAATAAACCACTGTACAATCATTTGCAGCGTTTTTTTTTTTTGGATATTCGGAAATTTCGGGGGGTTAAAAACTGATTTTTCTGGACCACTTGCGATTTTTTCCGAGAATTGAAAAAAGTCACACAAATACATGATGGTAAGATACAACTTTCCTGAAAATGTCAGATATTTATCAGTAGGTACTGAAAGATGAGTAAAAAACCAATAACTGGCCGTTTCAAAAAATCGCAGGATTTTTTTTGTGAAAAATTTTTTAATTTTGATTCTATTCAAATTTGGCATAATGATATATGATGGTGTGCATATCAATAATATATGCTTCATTATTCGTTTCTTCCGCCCTAATGGATGAAAAGAACGTTGAAAGTTGAAAAATTAGACATAATATATATTGAATACTGCATGAACGGGATGAAGGGGATAACTATACAATATAATATAGGGAAGGTACAAGGACCACAAAGTCAGGCATGGCAGAAAGGGCGCAGCCCCTCCGACAGGCAGCGTGTGCTTAGCCCCTTGTCTGGAAAGCAGGTAACGAAGGAAATTCAAAACGCTCTTACTTTCTACTGTTAAGAGAATTAATTAAATTAGAACTAATTCGAGATTAAATATAATAAAACTAAAAAATGAAAAATAAAATAAAACGAATTAAAATTACGATAGTAGCTAAGGAATTTTCAATCATAGTTAACTATATTTTGGTTGGTGGAAACGTTCGAAATGATCAGGATGATTACTGTTACAAGTGGACAGTCTTCTTAAATAACAATAATTGAAACAAAGGTGTACGGCCACGCACCGAGCGGGGATCTGCTCTCAGCCGGGGCTGAGTTCACCAATTGCTCAAAGTGCGATTTTAAATAATAGAGATGTTGTTAACTTAGATGTTTCCTTCCGAAGGACCAGCTCACTGCCTGGATGATTGGGATGAGAGAAAGCGATAGGCGTACTTGTACGATTATATTGGACACGCACGACACGATAAATAAATTATGCAACTAACACAAATACATTTTCTCAATTTGATGTACGAAAACATAAGTTAACAATTGCACGATGACTAGCTGAATCACAACCAAGTGTACGGCCGTAAATTCTTAATTGGTATTATAGATTATTGGCCGTAAGTGTGTAAGATTAGTCGTGGTGTTGATAGAGTTTCACAGGTCCGACTTACGTTGATTGCCACCCAGTGCCGCCTCCGACGGTGTTATCCTTACGAGCGACGAATTGCCTGTACCGTAGGTGGGTACACTGGCCCCGAGTTGATGATGAGATGATGTTGAGGTACAGGCGGCTCTAGGACGCGACGGCCGACGCGGGTGATGACGCGGGTGTTGACGGTGTTCGCGCACTAAATAAATTCGCGATTGGCGAGAGCGCGGACGAACTGAGAACCGTTCACTGAGGTTTAAGTTGACTTGTTGTATGTAATGATATACTGATCTACTGATATATAGGTTTGCCTTGGTCCCCAGTTTATATAGTCCCGCAGAACATTCCGGACTTGCTGGGCGAAATCCTGCTATAACTTGCTTATCTTTGCCTTCGATAGAGAAGTCTGGATCCGCCGATAATCTCGATCTAGGCCGGTCCGGAGAGGCCAGTATTAATCTAACGGTGAATTTAGTTGATAATCGAGCCATTTTAACCCAAAACAAATTGATCGAACTGCGCACGCCCCATTCTGCAAAGGATCAGGTACGGGCTCCTGGGCTGCGAATTCGAGAGTACCCAACATACTCCCCCCCAATTCGCAGCCCCACATTCCAAGCCTAGGGCTCAGGGATGATTGGTAAGATGAGATCGGCAGAGGGACGCTTGAGCAAGCCCTTGGACGTGTTCGGGGTCACTCAACTTACGACGCCGTCCGAGCCAGGATGGACTTCCTCGACCTTTCCCAGAGGCCAGAAAGTTGGGAATCAGGACGACTCCACCTCTCTTGACGTTAGGAGTGCTTTTGAGAGCTTCCTTTCCTGGGCAAAGCAGCTTGGTGCTGGCGACCTTTGGAATAAGGCGTGTTGATGATGAGGTGTGTGGGAGAGTGCCTGCATATCGGCTCTCTCGTGAACTACGGTGAGTCTTTATGGGCTGGGCGTCGCATTTGTTCCTTGCTGGTGAGATTCTGATGGTTGAATTCAGAACAGGCCCCTTGGATTCCCAGAATTTCTGAAGCCGGAAGGTTTGGTCAGTCATGGTGAGTAGCGAGACTTGGGGGACGTTGTTGTTGGGGATTTCGGTGCCATATTTGCCAATCACGGTATATCCAAATATCGTATCCATGATGCGTGGTCCGTCTCTGTGGATCGTTACTGGGACGCCCGTGACGACGTCTGGATATAAATCCGCTCCGATGAGGAAGGAAATTTTTGATGGCGTTGTGAACGATGGATCACTTAGGTTGAATGATTGGTAATCAGTCCATTTTGATGATGTTAGAGGCGTTTGTGGTAGAGGTGGAGTGATCGTGGGAACTACAACAGCCTCAGTTGTGAGTTGAGCCACTGTTTTGGTGATGAATGTGATGTTGGTTTGGCCTCTTGCATGAGTTACTGGGGTGCCATTCACACCAAATATTCGTTGATGGAAGGGCCTTACTGCAATGCCCAGCTGATTGGCGCAGTCAGTGGTGATGAATGAATATTCTGACCCAGGGTCGAGGAGTCCCCTAAACTCTATTTTACGCCCTTTTGAGTCCAGAAGATGCGCTTTCACTGTGCCCAGCAAGACTCCACCAGTCGTGGATGTGCTGGCGCCGGAGAACGATGTTGATGGTAGTTGGTGGCTTTCCTGTTCGCAGGATGTGTGGGTTGGCCGGTCCGCCTCTCCTGAGGCATCGACGGTTGGGTTGAAGCTTGTTGCGGGGTTGTTGGTTGTTTGACAGCTGATTCTCTGATCATTTGATGTGCTGGTATTAGGATCGCTAGTTGTTAGATGTAGCAGACTGTGGTGCCTTCTGTTGCAATACCTGCAAGACCATGCCGATGGGCATTGAGATGTTTTGTGCCTAGGGTGGAAGCAATTTAGGCACCCAGGATATTTCTTCATCCTAGTCAGTCTCTGGGACGGTGATAGTGCCTCGAATTCAGAACAATCCCTGAGTATATGATCGCCGTTGCAGATGAAACAAGTGGGACCATCTGCTGATTTTTGATGGTGGACTAGTAGAGCCTGGCCGTAAGGTTTCGGTGGTGCAAACTTGTTTGGCGGCTTTATAGGTCTGACGGATTGAGTCGAGTTGGGTGGACGGTTGTCACTGCACGTCGGCTCCTGTGTCAGCCGAAGTACTTGGCACCTTTCTTGGACGAAATCCCGGAGCAACTGGAACGTTGGAAACTCGGTCCCGACCATTCTAAACTCAAATGCTTCCCTGGTGATCGGGTCAAGACATTTGAGCGCCAGTTCGCACAGCAGATATGGAGCCAAATTTGGGATAGCCAAATTTTCGAGGGATGATATCGAATCCGTCACATTGGCCAGATAATCTTGTAGGGAATCTGCAGACGGTCTCCCACTATGAGGCTTGAAAGTTAGTAAGCGATGCAGATATGTACACGCTAATTTCCTCTTATTATCATAAGTTCTACATAACGTCTCGAAGGCTAGAGGAAAATTTTCGTTTGTTACTGTTAGATGCTTGATTGTTCTGAGGGCTGGGCCGTCGAGAAATGACAGCAAGTAATGGAATCGTTCGGTGTTGGATAGGCTAGCGTCGTCTGATACCAATGATGTGAATAGTTGTTTGAAGGTAGGCCAATCGGATTGTTCGCCGCAGAATGTTTTGATCTTAATTTTTGGTAGAAACGTTCGATGCGGCGCCATCCACATAGTTGAGGCGTTGCTGGGTTCACCGTTTGGATTCAGCTGGTTCGGCCGTTCATTGGAGATGGGGGAAATTATTTGAGCATGGTAACCAATAGCTTCATAATAATACCTCTTCACCTGTTCCCGATAGCCTTCATCGTCGGGGGCTGGAAATGGTGGTGAGGCGTTGTGTGTCTCGGAAAATTCCGCTGCGGCATCCCAACGTTCATTGAAACGGTCGTATAATTTTTCCAACGTCTGGTACATGCCTCTGAAGATGTTGCGATCGGCCGAGTTTGATACAGCTGAGAACCCTCTATTTCGGATGGTGTGAATTTCGTCTCCATCTGCGAAAACCTTTCTCTTGAGCCTGATCATCATCGTAAAGACGTTGAGACTTTCATCTTCCGAGCCAGGCATCTCTCAAGAGAATTGACGCAGATCAACAGGTGGATAATCAAATAGAGGGCCTAGGGAAGGACTGGCGATGTTTTCCAAACGGTGAGCAGTAGTAGTCCCAATCACCAACCAGTGAGCAAATTTATGAGTGGCTGTTAATCGCAGGCGCTGATATACAATGATCCGGCCCGAAGGACCAAAATGTACGGCCACGCACCGAGCGGGGATCTGCTCTCAGCCGGGGCTGAGTTCACCAATTGCTCAAAGTGCGATTTTAAATAATAGAGATGTTGTTAACTTAGATGTTTCCTTCCGAAGGACCAGCTCACTGCCTGGATGATTGGGATGAGAGAAAGCGATAGGCGTACTTGTACGATTATATTGGACACGCACGACACGATAAATAAATTATGCAACTAACACAAATACATTTTCTCAATTTGATGTACGAAAACATAAGTTAACAATTGCACGATGACTAGCTGAATCACAACCAAGTGTACGGCCGTAAATTCTTAATTGGTATTATAGATTATTGGCCGTAAGTGTGTAAGATTAGTCGTGGTGTTGATAGAGTTTCACAGGTCCGACTTACGTTGATTGCCACCCAGTGCCGCCTCCGACGGTGTTATCCTTACGAGCGACGAATTGCCTGTACCGTAGGTGGGTACACTGGCCCCGAGTTGATGATGAGATGATGTTGAGGTACAGGCGGCTCTAGGACTCGACGGCCGACGCGGGTGATGACGCGGGTGTTGACGGTGTTCGCGCACTAAATAAATTCGCGATTGGCGAGAGCGCGGACGAACTGAGAACCGTTCACTGAGGTTTAAGTTGACTTGTTGTATGTAATGATATACTGATCTACTGATATATAGGTTTGCCTTGGTCCCCAGTTTATATAGTCCCGCAGAACATTCCGGACTTGCTGGGCGAAATCCTGCTATAACTTGCTTATCTTTGCCTTCGATAGAGAAGTCTGGATCCGCCGATAATCTCGATCTAGGCCGGTCCGGAGAGGCCAGTATTAATCTAACGGTGAATTTAGTTGATAATCGAGCCATTTTAACCCAAAACAAATTAATCGAACTGCGCACGCCCCATTCTGCAAAGGATCAGGTACGGGCTCCTGGGCTGCGAATTCGAGAGTACCCAACACCCCCATCTGGT